>JAPYYQ010000217.1:0-87179 GCA_030522585.1 Anagyrus pseudococci
TTAATATATTTCGAGTCTGTCCCCCAAAACCTATACAGTATAGTAAATTTTCTAAAATTTTTTTGTAAAATTTACTTATACTTATTTATACGTGTAGATAAACGCACAATTCGACTGGCACTCATTGAAGTAACGTTTAATCGTATATCTCTTCGTATCCTCGGGACGTTTTAGAAAAGGCTACACAATAACGCCGTACGATATATACTCGCAGTGCGTAAGCAGAGCGCCAGAATGTTCCTTAAAGATTCTTTTCACGTCGTCGATAAGCGCGAGAAAGCGAAGAAGAAGAGTCAACTACTCGTCGTCTTGGAGTGTCATTTTCGGATGTTTCTCTCACAAAACATTCGCGCGCCACAGAATTTATCTGCCGAGAAGTCAACGGCTTCTCGAAAAAGCACAGCTGTTCGGCGAATAATGAACTGCAGCTCGACACGCGAATACGAAATGTTCGACGAATAAGTGGCGATCGAATAATATTTTCCAGAGAATATACCTGCGTTTTGTGCAGCTCTAACAGATAATAAAATACCGAAAACAACTTAAGTTTTCGACAACTGTAACTGTGTGTATTCTGGTCCGTTAACTCTCTAAAAGGCAATTAACTGCAGTTCCCCGTAGCGAGTAGATCAGGAAAACTATTTGGGCTTCGGGCGCAATTGTCAATTTAATCGAATCAACAGCGAGCCAATTGAAATGTTTCGGGTTGAGCGCGTAAATGGGATTAAAAGCCGATTAGATTTATTATTGTACCATACTGTAGGTGAAAAATTTAATGAAACCTGACGAAAGTATGTCGTCAATGAATATAATGCTCGTGTTTAATCGGCTTCGATATACAATATAAAAATTCTGGATGCCGCTTTTGATAATGACGTCAAGCAACCTTGTTTTTCTTTCGATTCAAATTCTCGACGAGCGACACACGCCGAGATTTTATTATTCGAAATTGCGCCCCGATTCACTTTTACATTGATTAAAAAGTTCAAAGTCGTCGCTAATTTGGCGCGTATTCACGAATCGAGCTCCTGCCTGAATGATGTATGTTTAGTTGCAATTCACACGCGCAGTTCTGAATTTTCTTGCTCCTATAGGCATTTGTTTACACATAGAGAGGGAGAAAAAATAGGAGCTTAAGGACGCGACAAAATGAGGACGATTGCGGCTATTTCCAGTTGACTTGCATTCCGCGAACATGTAAATACGCTTTGACGAGCTTTGATCGCTTATTAGTAGTCTAGAAACGCAGGCGCGCCGATTGAATTTCTTATGGCTCGCGAGAAGGTTAAGATCAGTTCTCTTTTGGATCCGTACAAACACACTCCTTTTTATAATATTCCGAAATATCCTTTTTTTATTATTTCTTCTCAGCCAATATAAAAAAGAAATTGCCCCTGAGAAAATAATTTCCACGGCTGCCAACACGTACTTTCTACAAATCCCATGGTCACTTGGCCATCAGCGAGCGCTAATACATCTAACTGTCGAGCATACACTCGTAGCAAGAAATCGCCGAAACAATGGGAAAATTCCATATTTCTTTATCTCTCCCTCAGCCATCTGGTGCAACCGGTGTTCGAGACACCCCAATATAGAAAAAACCTCCCCGACAAACGACCTATAAGCCTTCTCACTCTCTCTTTCTCTCCTCTCCACCTGCTGCTTCTCCTCCCTCCGAATACGCTTTTAGGGTAGATAACGGCTTGCCATTGTCTCTCGGCTACAGGGCATTCGTCACGCGATCGCGGCTTATGACCGATAAGGATCAGCGCGGCCAAGATTCGTCCTCGAGCCAAGAGACTCGCTTGAAGAATTCCAATGCTGAATCCGAATGCTATTAACTCCCTTGCACTGAGATGCTAAATAAAAAAAAAAAAAAAACTCCCTTGCACTTTCTGTTACAATCAAGCTCTACCATGTGTTGGAGAAGAAATGATCGCGTGAATAATTGAAAAAGACCTTGATAAGCAAAGTCAAGCTTCGAGTGATGACGGTGAAAGAGATACGGACTGTTAAATGACCGTACGTCATGGGAGGTCAAGTCAATACAGCCAAAGCTTTCCTCGTCCATCCGAATAGGCCCTCTCGAGAGCTTTCGCCCGAGTCTCCGCCACGAGCATTGGCTCGGTTATAAATATATGCAAATACAGGAGATCGCGAAGGCTGGCGCGGTTGCTTTGAGGCCAACAGCAGACGCGTCTGTTTTCTTATTTGGAATTGACAAAGTTTTAAAAGAGAAAGAGCCAGTGGCAGTGAACTGTTTGAAGATGTAATGATTGACGTGCTCCCGTTTACGCTCTGGGAAAACGCGTAACCTCCGAGATCTTATTTTTAAGATAACAATGTTTATGCGCTCGAGTATATTCACATACACGAGGATTGCTTTTTTTCCTTCTTGTTCTACGATCCACACTGGTAGAGATGCATACTTATCGGTACATTATCGCGACGTGTGTACACGAGGGGTAGATTGCCCATCGACTTAAATTTTGAAATTGATTTATGGGTCAAATCAACAGTTTTCTGTGATTTTCCATAACACGCGGCACACATTTTATGGAAGAAATCTCGTTTCAATCCGATTAAAATTAGAAATATTCAAGAGATTCGGTCGAAGGACACAGCTCCCCGTGTAATTAAGTTAAAAGAGCTTTTATTCCCCAGCATTCTAGCAAACTCGTCTCACGCGATCGCTTAAATACCGATTTTCTACAATCGAATTCAATTCCAAGGGGGGAGGCTATATTTAGTACAAACGAAGCATGCTAATTTCCAAGTCGCGGCGTGCGCTCTCTCGAGAAACCAAATTGGATTAAACTGTTTCTTTTTTATACACTAGGCCAATCGAGCATGTGCGTTACTTCTTATTATCAAAGCCAACGCGGCGAGAAATCCGTATAAGAGCCGTTAATAATGCTTACCTTAGGCCAAGCCAATAACCGTAAAGACCGCAAGATCAATTTCAGCCACTTATTGCCACTTGGATTAAACGAATCCGAGGAACGCCGAGGAGGAGCCGGAAGGAGGCGAATAATAGAAAGAAAAGGCAAATCGATGGGCGAGGTCTTAATCGAGCGCAATCGAGATAATGCAATGCTGGTCGAAAGGACAAGTTCAAGTTTACGATATCTCGTGCGCTGTAAGGGGGGGGGGGTCGATTGTAAAACGATGATTCTGCTGTCTATTTTCGTTGAGAGATCGATAGAGCTTTTCTTTGTCTCAGCTAACTCGAAGTGTGTTTACCGATGCTAATGACCTTTTTAATATATTAAGTCAGTGGCGTTTCGACAACTGCCCAAATCGATTAATCAGTTTGCAAGAAACTAAAGATTTGCCGTCTTTCAACCATGCGCTTCTAAGGCGCCACGAGAAAGATGGTGTTTCGGCTGTATATTTAAAAAGCCATCGACCTACAGATTTACTCCAAAACTCGCTCTTCAATATTAATTGGCAATCTTCCCAGTTTTACCCCCAACAGCTTAAAGATTTATCGATACGATATCTCTCTCCGGTCGATTCATTTTGTATGTAGTCCGAAATACACCAAGGAATAAACGATGACGCCAAATAAGGGAGAGCGTAAACAACGTATACATAAAGGTTTGACTTTCAATTCGAAAGAGAATAAGTGTGACGTTTCTCAACAAAGTCAAAGCTTGACACATACGTGATCGCGCGGAAAACGCGAGTAAAATTCTAACTCGACACCAAAGACTGTCTCGGAAGTTTATTTCTGGTGTCGCGAGATCATTGAAATTGTACGCGCGGCTTGGTAAAAGACCGTAGGGCCTGTATCGATCGACACTTTTTCTCGTCTTCTTACGCGTAATATACCCCTTTTCTCTCAGCAGCCAATGATGGACATAAATTTTTATCGTCCCAGCCGAGCCGAAAGTGTAACGTGAACTCTACTTCTATATTGATTTGAGCTAATGTACCGAGTTTGTGCTTATGACGATGTTAGGGCTATTTTTTTTGTTTTTTATTGGTAAGGCTGTATAGCCAAAGGAGCCTCTGTTTTTTTACGAGCAAGATGCTTCCGTGAGTTTTTTCTTTTAATTTTCCATCTTAATTTTTTTTGTGATGTAAATAAAATCGGCTATTTTTAATTATCGATAATAATAACATTGGTATTCAAGAGAGGGACAATAAAATGATGCATCAAACGATAAACATATTTTTTTTTCTAAAGCCCGAGTCTCCGAGTCAACAAGCGCATCGATATTTACGAAATTAAACGTTGAATTGCTGCTATATACTCATTACTAAAATCATCACGATTAGAGTCGCAAAAACTGCTGCATCGATAATAAAAGTCAACGGGCGCCATACCGGCCAAATTTAGCAGTGAGGCAATTCATCATTAGGAAACAAAAAAAAACATATATATACACATATCGTTAAGTTACGAAAAGCAAAAACTTTCTAAACAAAAAAAAAAAGACCCCACGCATACACGTGAATCCGGCAAGCGCATTTCAAAAGACGCAGCCGCGCGCAAAAAGTGAGGAAAAGAAGAAAAAAAAGTTGAAGAGAGGCATAGAGTAGAATACGAAAAATCAAGAGTCTTACCTTTTGGTAAGCGAAGGGCCTGGTGAGGGCAAGCCAGCGCTCGCCGGCCATGACGATCGCGACGCATCCGCTGAAGAGGCCAAAGAGCCGCCAGACCACGTGCATGCGGCAGAAGTTGCTGCCGAGCTGGTAGCGCGTTATGCACATTTGCATCCAAGTGCCGAGCATCGCTATCAGGTCGTTGATCGTGAGGCAGCGCAGCATCAGCAAGTGCTTCCGGTTGCGCCGCTAAGGACACACAGGAAAGAGTATGAGCCGAGAGCTGAGACTCTGTCTATATGTACGCCCACCTGACTCTCCAAAGGGCCCGACAGGTGTGCCCACCCACATATACGTTCGACCCTCCCCCACCTTCCTTCGCCGAAAGCGACTCGAGCTTAAAGCAACGTTTGATCTTAACCGCTGGATGGGCTGTACTGGGCTTACGGGCTGCTTCAATATTCTGCGCGAGATCCCTTGGACTATCCTGTATTGCTTTTTTTTCCTTTTTCATTTCCGAGATTCGCGCGCGCCGAGGGATTTTTTAATCAGCTGGGATGTTGGGGGACTTTTTCTCTTTCTTGATTATTTAAGAGATGGTGTGCTTGCTCGAGGTGTGAGAAATAAAAAGAAATTTTTGTTTGGCTTGAATCTTTTTCAGATGCGCGCGGATGTAAACAGCCTCTTCGTATATAATGCGAAGTGCTATAATGAGCCTGGCTTTTTAATATGACTTCCTAAGAATTTAGATACACCGCGCTTATCAATGAATGCGCTGCGTTTATATGTAATGGCTTTAATATCCGCGATCGGAGGATGAAAATTTCGCAACTGCTGACTATGAATTGTGTCAGCGGTTATGTGATTTTATAATTTTTTTTACGATTATTGTTTAAATTGTAGACCAATAACAATCAATTTTTTGCGATGTTTTATTCATTTTTATTACGTTCCTTTAGCATGATTTTTTGTTAAAAAAAACAACGTATACAAGCGGTCAAGAGACAAATTGATCACATTTATCAACTACGGGCGTCACGAAAAGTAATAAAAATAATTAAGACGGCATTAGGTCGGACGCCCATATTTTCCCGACCATCTATACCGATATCATTTCGTATGGTTAATTTTTCTTGACATAACTCTCTTCTCCGAAAATAGGACTTTTACGATAAGACAATTGCCCTTAAACTCAACCCTCCCTCGAACATTCATTCTACAAAACTATTTTTCAGCTCGATATCATCTCGTAAAATAACGCTTCTTACTCCTGTTAATATCATTTCACTTTGACATGCGTATTCAATAGAATTCGAGTTTAGCTTAAAGAAAAATTTACATCGAATATACCTAAAGTTGTAGGAGGCACATGAAATACAGAAAAGAGTCACTGGGAGGTAATCACCCACTATTCACAAACCGGTTAACGCCACTTCACATTTATATAGGGAGAGCTTGCGCTTGGTATTACAAGCTGTATTCTCCATCTCTCACCTTGTCCTTGTGGAGGAGTATGACAAGAGCGGATATATTGCCAACGATGCCGAAGACGTAGACGAAATTGAGGATGATGAAGGCGAGATTCGAGGCCTTTTTGGCGACGTACTCGTCGGTCCCATTACGCTGCACCGCGTGACCGAGCGCGAGCACCAGGGCAGCGCTCGTCGCGTTCATCCTGCCGATTCCTCCTCTGGATCGTGTGTATGTCTGACTCCCTCTCGTTTATCCAGCAATTACACCCTCAGCCCCCCGTCCCAAGTCAGCCGCATCAAGGGCTGCTGCTTATTCAACAAGTGACACACCGAGATACGCGAATTATATCTCCCGAAGGCTGCACTCTCCTTCGCGGAGAGCTTACAGCTGAGACTGAGAAAGAGGGATAGAGCGTCGAGATGAGCCGCGCGCGCGCGCTTTCCGCCTCACTGACTACTGGCCACGCGTTCCCATCGAGTTTTATTTTACGGTGACCGACGACGACGACGCTTTACCGAGAGGGGCCCCTGCGGGTGCTTTCGTCGGCACACACACCACCGCCGCCGCCGCCGCCGCTCTCCTGACGCATCGACGCCGGCGCAAGCGCGGCCGATTTCCGACCCCCCTCCTCCTCCTCCTCAGTACTCCCTCCTTCGCGGTCCCACTGTCCGACGACGGATTCATTCTGTACAGATAATACATGAATAGACTCTCGGTAGCGTCTGTAAGTGGGAGCGTATAGAGTCTTGGGAGGAAGAGGGACGGAAACGGACAAGTAATATGTACAGCGTGTACTGTCTCACTGTGTGTGGCGAAAAAATAGCGGATGATGAGGGATATATTACCTGGATGATATAAAGCTGGATTAAGGTGCATTTAAATAGCTTGGGAAATGTATGTAAAGTATTCGATCGATCGAGTCATAAGTTAAAAACGACGATAAATTTGGGTTCGCAATGCTGTTGTTTCAAAGGATTATTTGTCGTTGAAAATATGCTCGTTTTCTTCGGAAACAAATGCGAATATCTTTTGACTTCTTTTTTTGCTTTGGAAATTAATTGTTGGATCCACAAAAATGTAAATAATCTATAAATATACAACTTTATACTATTTATTTCGTGCAGATTTTTTCGCCTCTCGTGTTTATTTATTTATTTATTGTACAAGAAAATAACGCTAATTACTAAAATACACGCAAATTCTTGTAGCTATCAGAAGTTCATAAATAATTAGTAAAAAATAGATGGATCACTTAGTCGGCCCGAACACCCTTTAAACCCTAGCTGACGAAATGACGAAACCGTTCGTCAGCCAAAACGGACGGATTATAAATTGTATTTAGACTTGCGTTCTGGCGTATTTTTAAATTTCGTAATGCGTTCGATAAATCTCGGCTCGATAAAACAAATGAGAAACGTCGTTTTCGCGTAAATCACAATTAAAATAAACTACGAGCACATAGAGCGACGCACAAATTCCAAGGACACTTCCATCGACTTTTATCCATCCCACTCACATTGAAACAATCTTTGTTTTTTGTATAAAAAAAGAAAAGGAGACTAATAAAAATTCCAATCGAACGTTTTCCCAGCGATGCAAAATTGGAAAAATTGAAAGTGCGCTCGAAAGAAGGATGAATGAAAAAAATGACGATTCATTAAAAGCCATTCGAATGCCATCGGAATAATCGCTTTTCTGTTCCTTCCGTCTATAGTGAATGATCGCGATTATTGAGCAATCATCGCTGACCGATTGGAGAGCTGAGAAAAAGAGCCGCGAGAAGCATTGCAAGCTCAATTTGTCGTAGTATACGTAACAATTGGCTTGATTCAAGCACAACAGCGACGTTGGTACATCGCGCGATTCTGGAGCGGTGGTACCGAGGACAAATCTAGGCTACGATCCAATTTGACCAGGTCGCAGTGCCGATTGTACCTTTATTCAACCTACTTTATGCCTCGCATAACGTTTCCGTATTCATTCGTCTAACTATACAATCCGCTTCTTTATCTTTCCCTTCCCATCATCCTTTCTCAAACTGCGGTCTTATTGAATACGAGCGCTGATAAAAGCACACGCGCAATTTTCCAGTATACAAACAAAATTTATTCACCTTATTCGATAACACGGGAAATCGACGTTTTTTTTGGGGAGGGAAGGATTTTCGCATTTAAGGGAACCAAAAGAAAAAAAAGCACCAAGTCACGAGCAATACGTCACGCTTAAGCCAACAACGGAGCTTCTTCAGCCGGTGTCTATACGCGATTGTGCCAGGCGCGCACGCGTAGAAACAAAAGTCTCGGGATATAAGCCGGCAAACACACCCAAATTGATAAAATATAAACGCTGTCCTTATTTCCCTCTCTTTCTCTCGCCATACTTCAGTATTAACGAAGGACCAGATAGACGCGCGCCGAAGGGCAGCGGGAAAGGTCGCCTCTAGGACGACGATTTAAAAGCCGTTAATTCGCCATCCCCGTCTCCGGCCTCTGCCCACAAAGAAGAAGTCACTTCTGCCGTATGCAACAACTTCCGAGCTTAAAAAACCAACAGAGCTCAGGTACACAGACAGCCAAGCTCGATCATGCAAGCTCTCACGAGTTTTTCGCATTCGGCGCGCGTCCCGCTGACCCAATTACGTTCGCCCTGCGGGCGCTGATTGATCAGCCGGAGATCTTCTGACAGGTAATAATCGCCGAGGAGCCCGGCGCGTTGCGTGCGAACTTTTTGTATACGAGATAAAGCTCAGACCTCCTTCGTCGTTTATCCTTGTTCTTCGCTCGCGACTCTTCCCTTTCGTGGCCCTTCGACGTCGCGCGTGCGTGTGCTGTACAGGCACACACCTATATACACAGACGGTCAAGCGAAATCTTTCCGAGGCGAAGATGCCGGCTGTATGTACACGCTTGGATAAGGGAAGAAGCTGAGAGACGAGCTTGCGGAATCTTTCGACACGCGCGCGTGTTTATTGTTACGGCCTGACTCGGGGCGCTTACATATACGAAAATGCTGGGATTTGAGAATTTGGATATAGACTCGTGTAGACGTTTTCTTTTTTTTTGGGGGGGGGTGGGGGGAGGGAGGGCTTGAGCGATATGTCTCGTTTTTTTTCTCCTTCCACGTGGTTGTTGTTGTTTGGCGTTTAATGTTGCCTTACGTTCTTTTCTCTTAGTTTCTGGTTATTCTGCTTTGTTGAAATTTCTTTCAGTCGGCTCCAATATTTGCCCGTGGGAGATGGAGAGGGCGCATATAAAAAATTCTCGATATTCGCAGAGCGTTGCTTCTCGTGCGCGGTAATAACAAAGTTACGGTTTTAGTTGGGTTTACTTAATCGCACGAATCGCTTTTCTCTAGGCTCAGAGTAAAAGAGAAGAACTAAAATGGCAGAACAACAATATAAAAAGAATGGAGAATGTCTGTATGGCCAAGTACGTGTAAAGATAGAAAATAAAATTTTCCTAGACTCATAACGAAACATTTCAATTTCTCGGCCACGATAAAATCGAAAAATCAAATTCGTCACTAGCGCAATTTATGAAAATGCAGACGAAGAGAGCCTACAGCACAAGTCAACCATCCTGTGACCTGTGTACACTCGATATATTTATCGGTGATGTGACTGCCGAGAGAGAAAGCGTATACACACGGGTGTCTCGGGCAATGTTGATTCTGGCTATCGCGTCCCTTTACCCTCCGGCGTTACCTCACGAGCTTCCTCGTGTAATATCGAGCCCGCAGTATTTCACGTGTACTTATCGCTCGGCCCGGCGTCCTTTATCTATATAGCGCCTCTGCTCCTCTACCCTATTTTTCCTTTCCCTACAAGCCTGACCGACTTTACCTTCAGCCTCTCCCCCCCCCCCCGGCTCCCTCTGATTTCCGTCGTAATTTTTAGTTATCTCGATCGCAATAAGGTCCATTGCGTCTACACGCGCGCCAGACGAGAGCGAGTGAGCTGCCTGTCACCGTCCTCGAATATTGTCAGCTGCTAATTGTACTTTGTCGCTTGGATTCAAGGTGGGGGATCTGTTAGCTTTGAAACGAAGAGGATCAGCCTTATTTGGTGGAAGTTTTAATTAACAAACCGGATAGATCAATAAGATCGATGATAAATTCTATTATTCATTTTCTTCCTCCCCCCCCCCTTTCAAAAATCGATTAGATTCGACCTTGCGCCTCTCGGTCGCTGTCGAAAAAGCCGCGCTCGAATAAAAAGCACACATCGGCTCTCTCGCTTAGAGCTCTATTCTCCCCTCTTTTTTTTTTTATTCACAGTTGCGTTGCGCTTCCGACCGCCCACATCGCAATCTAAATTCTTCGTCACTCGGGCCTGCCCCCCTACCTCTTCCTCCCTCCTATTTTTTTCTGTCCGAACCGTAATATCAAAACCGGAGACAGCGCACGCTGGTGCGCAAGTGAGAGAGAGAGAGAGAGAGAGAGAGAGCGAGAGAAAGAGTCATTTGCTCGGCGATGATTCCCGAACGTTCTGGAAGAGCGCGCGAAAAAAAAAGAAAAGCTCCCGGCAACAGTCATCGGATTCTCGTACATGAGAAACGCGGGAAAGTTTGATTCACGAGAAGAAACCCAGAGAGAGATTAAGCGCAGTGCAGCGTATACTAAAAGAGAAAAATGAGAGAAAAACGAGGGGAAAAGAAAGAGAAACCAAGTGTAGTACATACAGTATAAGTAACGAGGGAAGAGAAGAAAGACGGACACGCGCAGGGCTACAGATCGACTTCCTGCGGAATAGTCGCGTCAGGGATCATCGCGGGGACCGCGCGATTCGAAATATGCGCGGTGGCAAGCACTGCGGCGAGCCCGTGTCTCTCTCTGCGCCTCTTCTGTATGCGAATCGCAGCGTCGAGCCGTGGCGAGGATGCGGCTCTCCTCGAGTAGGTGGGGGGGGGGGGAAGCGAGAACGTGGATAGCGAGGCGGGGTAGGGGGGAGGGGGGGTCAGCTTTCGTATGAGGAATTCCAATCTTCAACATCTTTGAACGGCCATCCGATAAACATACAATGGACAATGCCGAAAGTAACGAGGAAATTCACTTGGACAACACAGTCACGCCGGGCATACCGAGCGCGCATAGAAATCAATTTTCAATTATGAAGCCGCATGCTAATGTGCCCGAGAGCCTGCCTATATATCTCTCCTTTTCTCCGGCTCTCTCGCGACGCTTCTATATACGCCCTCTTCTCCTCCTTCTCTGTCCTTTTGCTCTCTCGGTCCCTCTTATGCGTCTCCGAAGTTCTCTTGGTACTGTAGGGCTGTAAGGTTCGCGGTTCTCGAAAATTGACGAGCTTAGGGAAGAAGGGGATTTTGGAGAAAAGAGCAATTTGTAACTGTTTTTTTCTCTTTTTCTCCAACACGACGGATTTCGTTCTAAATCATCCAATGGATTAAATCTATTGCAAATAATCTCGCATAGACGATCGTCGAAGCCGCACCAGCAAATTCAGCATCGACACATAAGCAATAACGAGGCTCGTCGTGTATCGGGGGCTGCCGAACGAGGGGGGGCGGTCGTCGATTACAAAACCCGCTTAAATTTTCATCGTCCTCGCGCAAGGTCGCGCGAAATCGCCGATGGCAACGAGGTATAGGGGGGGAGGGGCCGATTGCAAAAAAAATAATAATAGCTAGCATGTATATAAGGGTATCGACGCTTCTAAGCAGCTATCTCTCGCGCGCTTAATTCGCCGCGCACGCTCGGCAATAACCGGCCTACTCTCCTCCGGGGCCAGAATGCCCAGGTGTGTGTGTGTATATAGGCAGGTGAGAGAGGGGGGGAGGCGTATACAGGGGAGCCCAGAGAGCGAGCGCGCATATAGCTCCTATGGGCCTGTTATTGTCATGCGACTCCCATGGCCAGGAGTATAATTGGTTACGTTCGCTTCGTGTTATATTACTCTTAATCGCTCGACATCGGCACGCGTGCGCCCGGTTTTTTTCCGATCGGCTACTCGTCGCGCCCCTTCCTATATGACATTGCATATACATCTAGACGTATGTGCACGTGTAGGTGTACGCTCTGGATTATTGCGATTGTTTTATCGAGAGCTAATTTCGAGCCTGCTACGATGTATATGGGTCTTGCCCGCTTGAATTCATCATGGAGAAACGATTATCCGATTTTGCAGGCGGTTGGATATTATTGGCCGAGCACGACACCCGGAAATCGGCGCTCGCTCGCTCGCGCGCCCGGCGAAAGCTCTCCTTTTGGACAAGCTTTAGCGCGCGCGTGCGGAGGATGATACTTTTTATTCTATTTCGAGATTACACGTATATGAAATGAAACTTTGACAAATACATCGCGATAACCGAGCTTTTACAACAGCTCGTATATACGAGAGACACGTCAACACTTGCGGAAACTCTTCTCCCATGTAAGCCTACAATTTCGTATGGAGCACTTTTCTTTCGCCGGAACTCGTATCCCTCGATAAAGTCAAATACACGAGAACAAAACAAAATCTCCTTAAAAAAAAAAATGTACATCAATCTAACGATTTCCACGCTCGCTCATTTTACCTCGTCGCCTCCAACGCGCTCTCATCGCGTGTGAGTGTGTCTTAGCGTAGCTCTCTCTCTCTCGCACATGCACAGCCGCAAGACAGTTACAGCTTTCTCGCGTCGGTTATAAGCAGCTTAGCCTCTAACTTTAGCCCCGCGCGCTCCTAAAATAAGCCAACGCGAAGCTGCGCCTCCCCCTGCGTGCCGTCGTTACCGCAGTGCCTGCTGCGACGACTCTTCGCGAGGAGCCCAACATACACACAGACGCACACCCTCTCGATTCTGCACGGATTTATCACAAGTGCCTCTCACGCCGCTGCGCCATGAACAACGACGACTTTGGTAAATATGTATATATATTTCATCGCAGAACACCTACGGATTCCCCGTCTATGTATTTCCTTAGAAGGGAATAAAGCGCGAGATGTGTCTCTATTAGTAACACTTACAGTAAGCTCGCGCAATAAAATCGATCGTCGGCTGCCGGGGTTATATCACGAAATTTAAAGTAATGCATTATTACGATAGACCGTGGATTCAATTGTAGTAGCAATAGGTTTAGCATGATGCGAAACGACCGTGTGATAAATCACTGTTGGGGGTTATACTTACGTTTCTTGGATGTCCGGGGCTAGTGTGTTTATTGCGTTTCTCGTCATTGCGGCCACGTTCGTTCGTCGAACGTCCCGAGGTATATAGATATATATACACCTGTACAGCACCCCGCGATGTATAGCGCCATCGGCAATTGCAGGGTTCCAAAGCTCACTCCGACGCCCACGGCTTTTCCATTTTAAGATTCACGTGCGCTTGCTGCTGCAAGTCCCTCTCTCTCTCTCTCTCGTGCGCGTTGAGGTGCCTCTCGGCGTTCATTGAGCATTCAATTCTCAATGCAGTCGTAAAAGGTATAGCCGAGCCTATTTACGATTACGTTCACGATAATCTATCAGGAAATCGACAGATTTTAATTAGCTTATACTTACAGTTATCGGAAGTTATACATACTGCGCCTTCTCGACAAGCGGCATGTAGCCTTCGATGTTATCAAGCAAATGCAATTGCTGCATTGTCGGCTCGTCGAAATGGGGGAGGAAGAGAATATTGGAAACTGTTGTTTTTCGGTTATCGAAATTGTTGGGACATATTCGTTGGAATTTGAGGCTTCGAGGTAGTCCCTGAAACACACACGTGTATACGAGAATTACTTATCTGATATATGCATATAATCGTTAGTCATTAAACGGAGTTAAATACTTCAGTTGGAATTTTATTTGTAATTTGTAATTATATTTTATTGTGCCGTTTGTGACGTTTGCTCCGGTCTTATAATGTTGGGGTAGACGTTGTCTCTTTATTTTTTTACGTTTCAGTCAGCTAATTTGTGTAATACAAAGAGTGACGACTACAATCGCCGGGTATCAACAGCAGTTGTAATTAAACATTATTTAAATACCTGCATCGTTTGGCTGTTAGTAGGTAGCTCTGATTTAACTGATTTTTTTTATTTTTTGCGCAAATAGCTCGCGTCTTGGTTACGTGTATAGTACTTTCGAGTGTAGTACTTCCGATAAAATACCGCTTGGAGCGCCAGCTACCGCGCACCAACACACTAACGTATAACTGCCCTTATCCATGGACTGCGAGCGTAGAGAATAAAACAAAAAAAAAATAAAGAAAAAATCAAAGCTAGTGGGATAAAGCGCGTCCTCGTAATAAAGTACGCGGAGTACTTACTATTTTTATAACTGGAATTTTCACTTAGATGAGCCGATCATGGACAACATTATTGCAGAGGACGTGAAAGCCGAGCCGGCAACCGAGCCCCAGAAGGAAATCGAAGTGAGTATTCACCGCTGTTATTTTGGTCTATCTCCTGCTTCCTAACCTATACGAGCAACACTTTGTCGAAACAAACTCGATTCAATAATGTTTTTATGACTTGATTAAAATGATTTTTGTTGCTTTTGCAAGATCAAACCGACTGCGCTGAAGGTTAAGGAAAAGCGCAGCAGCAAAGATGAAAAGTCAAGGAAAAAGGATGAGAGAAGCGTGGAGCAAATATTAAAAAGCCTAAGCGACTTGGACCCAGAAAGAAAATTAAATGCTATGGTCAAAAAGTACATGGAAATATTGGATGAAAACCGAAAATTACAGGCCCTTTTGAAACAGTCTGAGAAAAAAATTATAATGGTACAGAAAGAAAAGGACCAGTGCGAGTCAGAAAAGTGTAAGGCAGTCTTGACAAGGAGCCGACTGGAGAGTTTATGCAGAGAATTACAAAGGCAGAATAAAGCTATTAAGGAGGAAAGTTTATTAAAAATCAAAGAGGAGGAAGAGAAGAGAAAGGAAGTTTCAGCCAAATTCCAAACTACTTTAACTGAAATCACAGCGCTGATGACTGAAACTAATGACAAAAATGTCAAGTTACACGAAGATAATATGGAGATACACAGAAAATTCAAATCTGTTTTTGAAGAAATGAACGTTAGAGAAAAACATTTTGAAGAAATGCACCAGCTAATGAAACAAGAACTGCAGTCTGCTGAAACAAAACTTGCTAAAACCATGTTGGAAATGACCGAGGAAAAGGAAAAAATGTTGACAGAAAAAAGTGCTATGTTGCATGTAAGATTTAACTGCATTAATCAACTTAAAAGTTTATTGTTTATTAAACATACTCTCATATTTAACATTTACTTTTAGAAATTAACAGAGTATCAAGTTCGCATTCGAGATCTTCAAGCAATAGAAGCAGGTTTACGCAGTCAAGTAACCATGTACACAGATAAATATGAAGAGTTCCAGAATGCTTTGACAAAAAGTAATGAAGTTTTTGGAGGGTTTAATCAGGAAATGGGAAAGGTATTATAACATTTTGCTTAAAATAACAACTTTGAATTGTATGAATCAAGTGCTAATTAATGTTTATTTCTTTGTAGATGTCTAAAAAGATTTTGAAATTAGAAAAAGAATCTCTTATGTGGAAATCAAGGTGGGAAAAAAATAACTTGGCTCTTTTGGAAATGGCAACAGACAAACAGACTAGAGATGCTGAATTTATTACCTTGAATAAAAAATGTACACTTCTTCAAGAGTTGTGCAAAACTTTCCAGCAAGAAAGGGCAACACTTATAGCTCAGTTAAAAGAAAAATCCAAAGCAGAAGACAATCAAGTTATTGAAAATGGAAATATTACTGACAATCTTTCTGTAAATAAAGAAACTGTTGCAAATGATGCGAATGATAAAACTGGTGAACTTGCCAAAGATCTCAAGACTGAATTAACTTGTTCTGTAAGTGAAAAAACTATAAATAAATCTAGTGAAAGTTTACAAGAATCAAATGAAAGTAATTCAAACTTAGAATTAATTGTACATAAAAAAGATGAAGAAAATATTCCTAAAACTGTAAATAGCAATACTGAAAATGAACTAAAAGATAGTTTAAAAAAAGTAAATGAAGTTCAGCAATCTCCAGTAGTCAATATCAATTGTGAAGCTGTTGAAAAAAATTCCACAGAAAGTAGTGATGAAAAGAAGATTTCTCAAGTGCCTGTTGATATAAAATCAAATGAAGTAGAAGTACCTTTAAACTCTGAGCTGACAAATGTATCAGAGTCTGATAAACAAAAGGTATACAATTTACATAGTGCAATGTGAAAATTAATTTTCAGTTGAAATACATTTTAAAAATCTAGAAAAATTGCTAATAAATAATATTGATTGCAGGACAGTAAACAGAAAAAGTAATAATTGGTATGTTTCCTATACAAGGCATCCTGTTGTTGTTTAACAAAAAAGGTTGGGATCTTTAAGGAGATTATACATTTTAAAAATGCAAAAATTAAAAATTATGTCGAGTAGGCCTCAGATTTAAATTTACAAGAAAAGTTTATTGACAAACGTACTTCTTAAAAATTCAAATTACTCATTGATTTCAAGTCAATGCGTTTTTTATGAATTTTAACTAGATCATATTATCCATGAAATTTTTCAAAACTAGTTCCTGTACTATGTATTTATCTCATTGTAATTATCATGTCTAAACTTTATTTTTCATTCAATGACAAATTACCTTTTGTAAAAATAGTAAAAAGGAGGGTTTTTTAGTCATTTCATAACAAATTTTTTACGTAGCATTTCAATATGAACGACATTTATAATAACTGGTAGCAAATATATTTTTTATAATTAAACAATTTGAAGTATTCTCGAATCTTGCCAAAATGTAACTTGAATCATGTAGACATTTTATACAATTAAAATGTTTTTAAACCTCCTCTTTTCAAATAAGGAAATAATTAATTGTTGGTATTGGCTTTTTTGTTAAATAAGTAAAAGAATGATTGTACAAATTTGTAGTTTATTATTTTGTAATGACATCCAAACTGCAAATCACATTCTTGGAAAGAAAAAAATTTTTTACCTATTTTTCATAAAATAATAAATAGTTTATAAAACTATTCATGGCTTGTACTTACAATTAATTGTAGCTGAGATAAATGAATTGACAGCGTTTGAAAGATGACTTGTACATAAAATAAATTATAATATGAAAACAAAAAATAGTTTTCTATTTATTGCCAACAAGTACATTAATTTCACGTACCTAAAAATGGCAGTCATTAGCAAAAGTGGCTTTATCTACAGTTAATTCCTGCAGTTTTCCTTTTAATTCAAATCGTGATCGAAAGCTACAATGGCCATTTAAAAACTACAGGTCTAAAGTTTTTATTTCATTACTATCTTTCACTACAGTATATACAAGCTTAGAAGAAAACCACTGTTCTCTTTCTTCTTATTTTAAGTTTCATCGATTTTATTTCAGCTAGACCCTTCAATGAACTAATTTCCAAACTTGACATATTCTCTGCTCAAATCCAGAAACTCGCAATCTCAACAAATACACATGTAAAGTCTCAATTGTGTCGATGAAATCTTTGTATAATAATAGAGCTGAAAACTTTCGAAACCGCGTAAAACCTGTGGCTAGCATATTGTTTGCCGAAGTAGAAAACGGATGAGCCGATGGACACACTTGTATATTCTTATAATAAGTACCTTAAGCTTGTTATTGTGCTACAACGTATCATCAAGTGATATTAAAAGACTTTCCTTTTCTTTTTTGCAAAATAAACATTTCGAATTTGGCTCTGATTACATCGTTGGACACACAAAGAATGACATAAACGTATACACAGACATGAAAAAAAAAAAAAATAAACCAAAGTAGAAATCGAAATTTCTTCAAGCATCTGACCCAATAGACTGTTGACGACATGTCTTCCCAAAAAACCATACAAATTTACGAGCGTCAATTACGCCAAAATAATAATATACAGACCGAATAAACGCAGGCGGTATGCGGGGGAACATTATTAAGATCAATTAAACGCTTAACGCTCAAGATGGAAAAGTCATCTTATCCCGGGCGTTCAGGTGCATCAACCGGCAATTCAACTCGTACTCGTCAATTTATCAGATAATAATAGCCGAGCGCGCACCGTAGCTTTCCTGCCAAGTTAAATTAATACAATCACTTCAATGCACTTTCCTCGAACGGTAAAAATGTTTCCTTTAAAAATTTCAATTTAAATCGAACTTTTACCACTACGTGTTCATACATATTCACGCGCAAACATCAAAATACACTCGAGAGAGAAAAAAAGAAAGATAGTCTAACGAGAGAGAGAGAGAGAGGAAAATTCGAGAATTCCAAGAGCAGGATTTTCCGTGTGCTCCTTTTCCAAAAAATTCTTTTTCCCAAAGCGCGTTAATTCGAACGAGATAAGTATACGAGCTACGCGGAAAGAGCGATTTTATTAAATTACTAGCCGAGCCTGATTAATTTTCCCAATGGGCAAGTGTAGCGGAACAGCCCTCGCTAAACGCATCTGAACCACTACAGACGTAAATGAGCTTTCTTCTCATCATTTATTAGAAAAGTTACAAAAACTATTTAAGCTTGTAAATGTCCCTATGACTCGCCAGAAAATTTAACCAATGAAAATTTTATTACCCAGTATACCTATATAAACTTCGCAGCTACAATAGCAGTTCATTCCCTCGCGAACTTTCGTTTACCGCGCCTCGTCAATTTGCTCCCGCATACAGTGAAAATTGGGTTATCGGAAATTAAGGACCAAAGTTAAGAGGATACATTTATACAATGTCGGATTCAGCTATCCTGGATTCATCTTACGAAGAGGACTCATCGCAACGGTAATTTTTTTTTGCAATTAGCTTAATTCGAATAATATCGGTGAGGATCTAATTAAATGTGAATTTTTCAATCGAGCAGCGACGGCGTCACTCGTAAGATCAAGCCTTCAACTAAATTCCAAATAAAATTGATAGACGGTAGGTTTTCTATACGCGTGTATACGAATTGTAAATTCTTTGAGGTGCGATTTTAACCGATTAACGATGCAATTTTAGATTATTACCAAGATAAATTGGTGCAGAAAAGAAAAAAAATTATGGAGCTCCAGGAATGCAAAGCAGAGATGAGAGAAGAGGTATGATAATCGTTATACATACGCTTGTATACAGTTTGTTTATTATTGATACTTTGTGGGAGCTTAACGCGATGTGTTTCGTTGTCGTTTACAGTTGTCGAAAATACGAAAGACTATCGGTGTATTGAGGGACAAGCTTCGCAAGGCCGAACATTTTCATAGAATCTTAACACACTCCGTGAGTATATTTACTGTAGATTTATAAGAATATTAATAACTCAAGAGTATCGAGCGGAATTAGAAAATAATAATGCGATGTTTTTGCAGTTGCACAGCGATAAAAGCCGCGAGTATGTCGATCCCAACAGCTTGAACGAGCTTATGCAATCGAAATTGAGGGTAAGCTTGTAGATTTTGTAGATGACTTTTTTATTTTTTCAAGCTGCGTTATTCAATCCGCTAAAACGTTCAAATGTTTATTGCTATTTTAATATCTTTTAGGAATTACGCAGATCGAGTAGTGATTTGTAACGGAGCAGTAGCGTCGCAAAATTTTCTATTATTTCAACGTTTTTTTTTGTATTGCAACACAATTTTCATTTTATTCACTAATCAAATTCTTACTCTACATTGAATATAAATTAAATCATTCGTTCCAATTTTGTTCCTATTTATTTATTCTTTTTTAACCACGCACACCTAAGCACTTACATCCATACCCTCCGAAATCCGAGACCAATTTTCACCAATTACACGTTCCAGCGCGCAGTAGATAAGTCCGCGATATTGTCAGGCGCAAAACCTGTGGAGGCGGTGTCCATGATATTGTCATTTAGTTTCTCAGACGAAGATGCCTAGACACAGCAGGCCGCACACATCTCGAGTACCTATATACACATCGTCGTTTTCTTCTCCTCCCCTTCTCTTTCAACCGGCCAATACGTCGAATCGAAGTAGCCGCGCAGCGCACACATCCGCGCGCTCTCGGACACACGCACATACGCGCGGTGTCCCGTTATCGGACCGCACTGCTTCAGTGGGTCAGAAACGCTTCTCTCTCTCTCTCTTTCCCTCTCATTCCACTGTTTCACCAAACTCTCTTTTTTTTCCTTCCTCCCAAGCTTCAAATTTTATGATCTTTCCATTCACGCGGCTTGTGAATGCCCAAAAATGTCTCTCCTCATATACCAGCCGCGATTTCTATATGGAGACCCCCGAGAGATATCCGGGGCCGCATCCACCTAACAACGTCACTCTTTCGGCATAATGGGCCCAGCCGCTACCAAGCCAGAGGGAGAAAGAGAGAGAAGCAGGAAGTCATAACGAGAGAGTCATGGCAAAAATCTCAGAGCGTGGGCCCCGCGCGCCGAGAATCAACGACGGTTGCGCGAATTTCATTTCGCCGCTCCTCGCGCCAGATAACTCTGCGTGCACGGCTTTTCCGCGAACGCACTTATAGGGGAGCGGAGTGGAGGGGGAGGTGTACCTGCTCGTAATCACGAGCAATCAGACCGGCTGCTGCTGCTGCCTCCCCCTCCACTTCAATGGCCTCGTCTCCCTCCCCCGTTCGGGGCAGCGGCAACAGCGCCGCCGCTCGAGTCCGGCTGGGGGGGGGGGGCCTAAGGCCCAGCGCACTGGAGGGATGGTGGGGGCAGCGCTTTTGCGTTTCTTCCTTCTCGAAAGCGCGAGCGCGGGGGGGAGGGAGGCGCGACGACGACGATGGGCATCATACGGTATCAGTTGGCCGTGCGGCTCGCCGACGCGCACCTGTATATCCTTTCCCGCAGCAGCAGCAGCTTTTGCCTCCGAAGTAAAGGCAGTCAGGCTTTAGCCCGGAGAGTGTGCCCCCTTCAGATTTATCCGGTCGACCTTAGCTCGTGTGCTATATACTCGGGATTTTCGGAGTGTACCAGAGGACGGTGGATTGAGAGCCCCAGCATGAAGATCGCGACAACGCTCTTTCTCTTCGTCGTCGTCGGTATGTAGACCATTAATCGACTTTTTCCTTTATTTATCTTTGCGATACAGATGTAGAAAATGGATATATGTGCGTGCGCGGAGGGACTTGCACTTGTGCGATATGTCTGTCTTTCCGTAAGCAGAGCGAGTTACGTTATATATGCGCGCGAGTTGAGCTATATTACAGAGAGAGAGCCGCAAATGCACTTTTTCGCTTCTCGGCGGATTAATTATTTATCGGTTAATTTCGTAAGCTTGGCTCGTTTGGTTTTCGCATATAGAGCCTCTCTCGTTTAGGCGCGCGCGCGGTTATTGGTCGCACAAGTGCAAGCCTAGTGCGCTACATTTGCGTTCGTCGCAGGAATAAAAAACGTGTAAACGATATATAGCTGGGTTCGATGGAAAAGATTTTCTCGTGATCTTCAATGTGCCTTTTATCATAGTCAATGTTCGCGTAATTAGAGGGCAATTTGTCTCGGTTCTTTCTTTATTTTTAGCGTTCTGCTAAATTAGAAGTGAAAGTTTGATATTCAAGCGAAATTGAAAACCGAACGAAACGCCGGCTTTTGCCGTGAAAAAAAGCCGAGTAACCGGGCATTATTTGATTCGGTTGTAGGTCAAACGCGCGCCTCGTTTGTGTGACAACTTTCAATTTCTTCGCGTTCCAGGGAAAACGCGCGATTTCTTCAGATTCGCCAATGCGTGTAATTTCGGATTTTCCACGGAAAACGAGTTTGAAAAAAAAAACAAGTGATTACTTGTAAATAAAAGCATATATCGTTTACACTTGTCGTAATGTAATTGGCGTTTGAAAGCCAGCGTGAGCGTAGAAAGGATCTTTTGAATTGACGCTCTAAAATGGACGTTTATGAAGCGGTTAGAGCGGCGAAGACTCAATTTTCAAGCTCATCAAGCTTACCTCGTGCGGAGACGATGACTTTTTAACTTTAAATGTGTTTGATACGCGAGTCTTTAATTAAAATTATTTACACGCTGATCATTAAATAATAATAGATTTTATATACCAAAAAATTTAGATGATTATATGAAGATTCTTTCTACGCTTATCTAATGATGTATCATTAGTGTCTTTCAGTGAGCATGACAATTATTATAAAATTAACGTCTGCCTGAAATAGCGAAATACCGAATTCAAGTTTACACTGTTCGACACTAATGATACAACACTTTACAATAGATTTAACTGTCTTTTTTCTTATATATTTAGCAAATGTTTGTACAAAAATGATAATCATGTACAGTTAGATTTTCTCGTAGGCTAATCGCCATATTTCGGGATGAAATTTCTTATAGGTCTTTGGGTCTCTATTATTTTATGTAACATATACAAACATTTTATACATATATATTCTGTGCTATTAATTTCTGACTATGACTTTTTTCACACCAGCTATCATATTAATAATACTTGACTTTTTTATCTCTTTACAACTAGACTAACGATACTCTACAGTAGTTGAGAACTTTGTATGCTATTCTGTGTACATACGTTATTTTATCGCAGTTGTAAATATATATACATATATACATATACAAATGAAAAATTTGCCGTTCGAACGTGTGTAAATAACTTGTAAAGTGTAATATTTGCTTGAAAACAAATTGACAATCGTCATTTCTCATATTCCCTTACTCATTTTACGAATAAAATCTTCTCTATCTGAAAGAAAAATATCTCTGTCTTTCTCTCTAAAACAGTCATTAAATAAAATGCACTAAAAAGTCTTCGCATCCGAATGCGTATAAGCATTAAACAAATCATTTAAATGACATATCGTATTCCGTTATGCCAACTAAACGACTATTAAAAACCATCTCCCCTCGGATAATTATGAGTTTTTTTTTCGAGCGTGCTAATTCCAAAGCCTTATTTTTTGTCACTCGCGCGCGTTTAGCAATGTCTTCTCTTTTTTGCCTGCGCATCACTCTCTCTCGCGAACCCCTCTTTCCCCTTAAGAGAGAAAAAACCTATCGAGCAAATATACATCATACATAAAAGTTGGGTAATTTCGCGAGTTATGAAGAGCATAACGAACGCATGTGTGCTATATCGATCGTATATTGCACAAACGATTTTCTTTTCTTTTTTTTATTGAGGTGCAAATGCATTTTAATTAACACTAGTGGGGACTCGGTGGTTAATTTTTTTTTGTGTATCGTCACCGCAATACTCGCACTTATTGAAGATGATGCTACAGGGCTAGAGCTTTGATAAAAAAAAAAAGAATTAATAAACTATTCGAATGTGTGGCAAGCGGGATTCTCCGGTCATGTTTTAACGATGCCAATAGATTGATTAACATATGCGCTTGTCGCGGGGATAATCATTAATTATAAGCGAGAAAGGTTTTACGATCACGCGCGCGTAAGGTGTCACTTTGATGAAAATAAAAAGTAAAAGAGTGATTGTGCAAAGGAGCAATGGATTATATTTCATTCTTCTTTCTAATTCAATTAGACTCGAGAGTGATTATTAAAGCCATATCAACTTAATGATACGCTTTTTAATGCTGGGGGCAAAAGTGAGCAGGCGGCTGGGGATAAAATCGAAATCGAGCGAGCTTCGAAAGCGTTAATAATCAGATGAGCACTGGTCACGAAAGAAAGACCGTCATTACGCATCGTTGGAGGAAAAGTGTGCAGGATTGCAAATAGAGCGTGAATACGCCCGAGGGGGCGGTTATATATACATCGGACGACCGTGAAAATCAAAAGCAGAGTATCGTTATGGGGAAAGTGTGTGAGCGAGTCTGATACAGAGATATCAGATTGGAACGACGATCGAAACGATATAGGCACGGGTAAGGGAATTGGAGACGCGAAACGATGTACGTATGGGAGAGAAAGGGGAGTTTTTAGGATGTATCGGAGGAGCCTTGTAAAAAACCTTGTGTGTCGTATTAATGATCAATAATTTTGAATGCGAGGAAGGATAATTAACACGTGCGCGCGCAAAATCGACTGAATAACGTAGAATCATAAAATCCTTTTAGGCTAGATTTAATTAAAATATTCACGTACGTTGATTTTTTTGAGAAAAAATATATTAATATCGACGATCTGGTAATTAAGTCGAAATGGTCGATCGAGGCATTTAATACATCCAATATACTATTCGTTATTCTGTAGTATCTTGTATTGGATACAATCACTGGGTATATATAAAAGAGGGGCAACCGTTAAACTTGACTTTGAGAGAGAAACATGCTCCGATGACTTGCGCCTGTTTCGAAATTTTTTTTCTTTTTATGACGTTTGCCGCTTCATTGGAACGGAGAGCTGAGGACAAATTTTAAAAGTAATCGAATTATTATGCGCGAGCTCGGCAATTCACGAGTGACGAAATATATAAATTTTTACGTTTTCGACTTGAAAAAATTTGAAATAAAAAATTTACGAGCCTTTTTTTTTTAGTTGGCGATATTGCGACAGGCCCTTGCGCGCACCTGCAGCAATGTATTTATTGTTATTGCGTCTGTTACGATTCGAGCGCTGATAATATACACGCTCATTAGAATATGAATGCGTTAATTTGTAGTATGCCTTATGTAATTGTTTTTTTAACTATACACAAACGCGTTAACGAAATTAGTATTGTTCGATAAAGTTTAGGCAAAACATTGATTACAAAATGATCGTTTTTTTGTCAATCTAGTGAATTAAAATTAAGCTCGTAAATAGTGTTTGCTCTGTACGTACGTAAAAAAGAGAATAAATAAATAAACGTAAACATTTGCGTAAAGTATTAAAATTCAAGAAACTAATCCAAGGTAAAGTTGAGACATCCAAGTCGTTAACTTTTAGCAAGAATACTTATTAAACTAGTTTTGCTTTTTTTGTGCAAGAAAGTAAGATACAGCTTCTAGGGGACAAGTTTGATTGGTATATTTTTTTGCCTCGTTCAAAAGTACTCGTGTGTTCGAGGCTTTTACTTTATTGGAGGATAGGTACACTACATATTATTTCTGTAATTGTTGGTACGATTGCACAATGAGAGATCGCTGTTTTCGTAAATTTTTTAAGTAATAAAGTATAACTCCTTACTGTGACGAGTCGATATACTAAAGTCGAGAATTTGCAAAGCAGTTGCGCAACTGAAATTTGCAAACAATCCGATATGTAATATCGTATGAATAATATGCAACTTTCTTTCATTCAATTCAACAATTGTCAACGCTAATAATCTCGATTTAGAGCTCAAAATCACTGCATTAGCAAGCTCGGGAACCCACGCGCGGGAATGAAACCGTTAAGAAATCGATGAGTAAATCCTTTAGGAATTAAAAAAAAGTGTATAGGCATTTAAAAGAGAGAAAGAACCAATAAAGTTAATGACGCAAATCACGAAACACAGCCGAATGTCGCGTAGAATCGCCCAAAAATTACAAGTCAATCCGGAGTTTATTGGCAGAGGCTAAACAGGGTAGGGGGGGAGGCATCCTCCGAAAAGTCGACGAGACCGCTTTTTCCGAGTGGCTCTCACACACGGGGTCTTATGCTTTTTGAGAGCCGACAAGTGCCGTGTGGACGTTCGTGGGTTCTCGGCTCGCGCGCGCGCGCCTCGGATGTGGGTCACTAGGCCACTGTCACCGACTCCGTTTAGCGCCAATATTCCGGCCGGCTCTCTTTCTCCTGGCCGCGTCCTATACGCATTCCCCTCTCTGTACCGATGACTCGGCCGATTAGCGTTTGGGATATTCAAGAATTTCCGGAAGTTTTTTAAGCTGTCGGCTTGTATACGCGCACGCGTGTGGCTTTTTTGTATTGCCCCTCGAGTCTTCTGACCCCGTGTCGCATCGAATGTTTCTTAGAAGGAAATTTGGAGTTGGTATATGTGACGCGTGAATCAACTTTCCATAATTATCATTTTTTTTTTGGTTGTCGCGGAAGGAGGAAAGAATATAATGGTAACAGGAGGAAATCGAATTTCGATGGGTATACAGGTTGGGAGAGGAAAAAAAAATTAATTAAATACCTTTGCGCCTGATAAATTCGAGGCGAATGGTAAATCTTCAAAGGAGCATTAGAAAGTTGCCTGGTAACATCAAATCGGCCGGCATTTTTACGTTTGTTATAATGCGTGATTATCATGGACGCGTGTTTGACATGGCTTAGACGTTTTCATTTGGGCTTATCATCCGAAATGATCAAAATCCCTGTAAGTGCCTCCATCGAAATTCGTTTTACCTAAAAAAAAGAAAACACTCGTTAAAACACGCATAGCTCTAGCACACCAAGAAAAAAAAATAGAAATCTCAAAAATATGAAAACAATCGCGCTCGTCATTCCAAGCATACACAACGCCATAGAAAGCCAGAAGAGCAATCTCGTAAAATCCTCGCTATAAAGCAAAAAGGAATGAAAAAACAGGCGCAAACAGGCTCTCGTATATACAAGCCCCGGGTGTATTTCGAGGGCAGCGAGCGATGGAGCGGCCGTTTATAAGCGGCCCATTCGTTTGCGGCGGCGCGCGCGGCCCATGGAAACCGGAGCGTCGCATTGCCGAGTCTGCTCTCGACGACTTTTACCTTCGTTGCCCAGTACGGACGGGCTATCCGCTGCGCCTCTAAACAATCCGCGCGCCTATATCTCGCTATACGGCACTTGGCGGAAAACGGGTGAACGCGTAGAATGGCCGTTGAGCGACGTATAGGTTGCTTGACCGCAACAGCAACGCCGATTCACGAATGGGAACGATTCCTGTATGTGCGAGGAGAGGCACGAGCGAGTAGTTGGGCTCTTTGATGAATGGCGGAGACGTGTTGTGGGTCGGCTTTGCTGACTGCTTGCTTCTTTCTTTTGGTTTTTTTTTCTTCTCGTCTCGGAGGTAGATTTAAATTTTTGGGTAGCTTTGTTTGAAGCTACCCAAAAATAGTAGCTGGAAAATGTAGGGGGGAAAAAACTGTTTTATGTATTAGGGGGAAACTAAGGCAATTTCCTTGGAGGAATTCGACCGAGCTGTCGAACAAAAAACGTCGGGTATATGCCTTACGCCGGTTTATATACGAACGACAAATTCTACTCGTTCGGTATCTTCTAGAAAATGCGTTTATTGAATGGAAGAAAACGCTAATGCTTATCCGTTTTTTTCTCTCTCTATTTATCGGTATACGACACTGATAATGTCTTTGCTAATAAGATGGAAAAATAATCGAGGTCAGTCATGGCGTGCTTTAAGGTGGCAAACGATTTCTCCTTCTTTATTCTCTCTTTCACTTTGGGTAAAATTAGCAGGAAAACCGGCAATTATAAAGCAACGTCGCCCCGAGAGAGAGAGAAAGAGGCGTTACTTCGTGAGCAGTGGGCCTATTGAAAGTTTAATGGATATACGAGCTCCGTGATTAGCTTACGCGAGAGAGGCATCTATCGAGGCTTAAATGTTTAAATAGTCATAGCGACACGAAAAATATAAAGCTGCTACTACATATTATTTCAGAGATTAAAACGATAAGATCGCTATATCGTTATCCCATAATCTATGCTGTAGTGCTTGAAATTACGAGAGCGCGAGCATCGTCGTCGAATAAAAAAGAAAAAAAAAACGATGCATTAGTGGTACACGCGTTAAGAAATCATATATGGGCTTTGGAATGGATCCTAATGGGCGCTATTAAAAATTGAGGTCATTAAAACAGGAAACAGATGATCGAGTTGAAAGACCCGCGCGGACGTTTGTTTCTTTTTTTTTTTTCTTAGAACAAATATTAATTTCATCGCCGAGACAGGATGGACACAAAAATGGACGTTATATTATGATGGACGAGACTTGAACTTAGTAGCACAGAGTATAAGGCTAATAAAAAAAAATATAAGCCGGTAGAGATGAAGTCGATTTTTTGTTTGTTTTTTTTTTGTTACGTTAACCGTTGAAGAACTACTGTGTCCTTTGCGTTTTTAAGCGGTCGAGAAGAAAAAGGAAGTCTTTTTATTTACAAATTTGAAATGTCCAATAAATTATCCTAACAATTGTAAAAACTTTAAGTACTCGCTCTGTTTTCAAGTTTATCCAAACGATCTTTAAAAAAAGAAACATAATAATTGGAAAAAAACTTCGGGAACG
The DNA here is from genome assembly GCA_030522585.1 of Anagyrus pseudococci. Classification (NCBI taxonomy): domain Eukaryota; kingdom Metazoa; phylum Arthropoda; class Insecta; order Hymenoptera; family Encyrtidae; genus Anagyrus; species Anagyrus pseudococci. Next base: position 28,037 of record JAPYYQ010000217.1, read on the forward strand.
TACAAAAAAGAAGAAATCAATAAAAAAAAGATGCTCGATCGATTTGCTCGATAAAAAAAAACAATCAATCCAATCAATCAAAAACCAACCGGCCGACCATGTCCACTAATCCCCCTGTAAATAAGCCTGAATCATACATACATAACACAGTAGAACTACAGCGGCATATACACGGGCGCGTCTGTAATGTCCATAGCGGTACATCGGCAACATTTCTTTTTTTTTCCTTTTTTTTTTGTTTCTTCTCTTTTGTTCTTGCCCGCGGGACTCCAGCCTATATAGATGACACTAGAGGTGTACGGCTGGTGTCGCGTGTGTCTCTCTCTGTTCTCTCCCTATCTGCAAATTTGGTTTTAGGGTGCACGTGGCGAGAGGCGTCGAGTACGTGCGTTTTCGAGTCGGAGTTTGGTTTCACGTTAGTCTGCTCCTTCAAAAAATCGGGCATCTTTCGGATCCGTAATCTCGGAGGCGTCAAGGGCTACTTTGGTCTCGGTGAGTTTCTGTGTGACAGGCGCCCGCCTCGAGTCTCTATGTACCTCTTTACAATCTTCAATCAGGTGCGACGCTTTCCCTCTTTATCCTTTTCCCAACATACTTGCCTTCTCCTCTTCTTCCCGTATCTTTATTTTGACTCGCTAAGTTATATGAAGCACTACACGCTTGCCTCTTGAAAAACGGCCTTGGCTCGGTGAGAAGGCTTTTATAGGACACACTGTCACTGTATAAATGTATATCTCTTACCGATGTTTATATACGATGAACCCTTTGGGGCTTCGTTTTTTTTTAATGGTATAACTAAGCACTTGAATATAAATATGGATTTATTTTATGATCTATGTAGCCTTTCAAATAAAGTATGTGCACACGAATTTTGTAAATTCTACAACAAAAATAGTCGGTTAATTTTTTGTAAAAATGTAAACGTATTGATTTTTATTATTTAAAAATAAACAACTGTAAACATTGATTTCTCTTCTTGTGTGGAGTAAGTAGTCGTGTGAAATTTTCTAAAATACATAGTTTATCTGGTGTGCGGTGTGGAATTATATACCTTGCATGAAAATTGGACAAATTAACAAATTAACAATTTCTATTTCTCTTATACACCGAAAAGTGCATACCTATACTTCGGCGACTGCAGTAGCGCACCAACAGTCATTCATCGCTAGTCGAAGCAGGTCCGAGAGCATATACCTACACATGTATATGCAACAGCAGAGAGCCGCATATAAACGCAGGCGCATATAGGCGGGACGTGAAAGTGCGGGCATAAAAGCAGCGGATAATTCGGTCCAGACTCCCGGAGCCTTGAGATTTCGTCTTTCTCGCTCGCGTTTCGACATATCTCTATGCGCGCGCGCGCACGGCCATACAGGCTGCGCGCTCCTCTCGAAAGTAGAAACGCGTCGCTTAGGAAGATTACATTTTCGGAGAGCCGAGAGTCCCCGATGCTAATGCGTTTTTCAGATACACCTCTGACACACTAAAGACTACTTCATCTCGTCGTTGGCTGCTGCTTAAACGCTAATCACGCTCGCAGCCTGCCGAGAGATATCGGTATAAGCGTGTCCTTTGAAGAATGCCGATTCATACACAGCGCGATCGAGTTAACGAGCTTGATGAAATCGAGGGAATTCGGCGGATGTACAGGGGGGGCGATACACGGATAGCCTGAGAAATTATATGAACCCGTCGATCCGAGACAGGCGCGCGCGCGCAACGCTGACCTCGACAGAGTGAGAGAGCCTCAACTCGCTTGTGTATATCGACAGGTGTACACATAGGCTGAAAAGCGCGTTCAACGGTGTTTCATTCTTCTTTCGACGAAGCGTTAACGAGCGCGCGCATCTTTAAATATTAACTCGAAGCGTTCCGCGTCCGCAAGCTCGTATAAGACGCGTATATGAGTGTGTGAGTTATCCGCGCACAATGTGTATATGCTACTTGGCTATGCTAGCGGCGCTCGGTGTACGCATGGAATAGCCGTTTCTTCGGAATACCGTGTGTTTTGCGCTCGTTCGGACCCGCGCTTGTTTCGACAATCCTTGCTTGGCCTTGGCTGGAAGAGATTCGTGTATGCACGTTAATTTCGCATCTCTACGGGCTTAGCTATTCTCTGCTTGATTTTCTCGGGCTTGGAGTGTTGATTTAGCTGGACTTGCCGTGTCTGCCAGCCGCTATGCCTGTTGATTTAAAATTTCGTTGAGAATCATTTAATTTTTATTTATTATTTGCGTTTATTTTAATAAAAACGTATACACGTCTCCTGCGACGGTTGTAAAAGCGTGAGAGAAGAAAGTTCTTCTATTTCTTTTTCTCGTTTAATAAACTTTCATAAGTTCGCGCAGGTACGCGTCGAGTTTAACAACAACTGCCAGAGAAAGACAGCCAAATCAAACAACTTATCGCGTTACCCGCAACCGATTAAACACTTCATTGATTGACATATTTAAAAAAAAAGAAGGCAACTCCTGCAGAACGACAGTCAAGAGCACCTGGCAACCAAATCAAACTGCAATTTCCCACAGCTGCTGAAACTAGCCGAGAGACCGCCCGCGAACTGTCTCCTAATAAAATGCACGTCCGCAAAATTACAGATCGGTAAGCGGGCATTGCCGGTTCGCCCGCCAATAATTTCAGGCATCAACCTAATCGTCTCTCTCTCACCGCAGTCGAGTAAGCGAAAAAACACAGTTATTTACCGCAGCGATTGGGCTAAAGCCAAGCGACACAAGTGCAGACGAGCCCCGGGCGTTTTTCAGCGAGAGAGAAAGCAAAGACGCGACCTTTGGCCCCCGCGCAGTATGGTAGCGCTCGAGAGTCGTATGTGTAGTTGGGATGAGCGGCGTTTATTCGCTTGATGCGTTTGAATCTAAGAATAGATCGTTTGGGAGACGAGCGGAGTGCTTATACTTGCGTTTGTTGGCTGGAGTTTATGGGCTGCAATTTTAATAACTTTATCGGTACATTCGGAGATCGTTAAATACGCGCTGTGTTTTAGGAGATATTGAAAAAAATGTTTTTGTTGTATTACTGAGATGTTTGATTGAGCTGTGAAAGTGTTGCTAGTCGGTAAGGCTGACGGACGTGAAAATTGCGTAATTCGTAGAGTAATCAAAAAGTATACTTTTGCATGTACGCTGCACGAAATGATAATTCAAACTGTTCCCAGGAAAAAGAAACCGAATGAAAGGGGACAAAAATAAATCGTTAATATATAAAGAGAAATGATACGTACTCTCTTGGCAAGTCATCTCTTGCGATGAGAAAAATCACGAATTTCGAAAGAGTATTATAACGAGCCATATAATATTAACGATATATTTTTTGCGCTACCGATACTTATGTGTGCATGTGTGTCTCTCATAATTGCACACGCGGCTTTCGTCAGCCATGATTTCACCCGAGAGAGCAGCCGCCCCTGCAGACTGGGGCTGCGTGTCTCGCATGTGTCAGGGGGAGAAAAAAAAAGGTCCCAGGATGATTTATGCAAAGCCGACCACCTTGGCCTATCGCGCGACCGTTTTCACTCTCGTTGAGGATGGAAAATCGGTATGTGGCTAAAGCTATAATGCAGCTCTCTCGCTTGGTTTTCATTAGAGCTGCGGATGTAAAAATAACGAAATAGGCGATTTGATGGATTGAAGCGTGATAGGCTAATGAATGGAAATGACGAGGTGTCTAGGTTGTGGCGATGTACGCTCGAGATGTTGTTACTTTCTTTTCGATTCGCGCGCGTACGCTTTAGATATGTTAAGAGATGGGGCGACTGGAAAGTTTGTAATGCAGTTGGTAGTTTGCCATTCATCAATTCTATTTTTTTTAAATCTTTTTTAATATAGTCTTAAAAGTATTCAGGAATATTAGAAATGAACAAATCACCCAAGAAACGTCTATTTTTTTATATGAGGTCTGCGTTATAAAGCCAACCACAAAGGTGTATTGCGCAACGTGGCGCTGCAGTTCTTCCTCAAATGTCCGCTGGAATCTTGGCGTTCGACGTTTTGCAACGGCGACTATAAGTATAATATACGAAGCCAAGTGCTACTTTAGTCAAAACAGAAACGACACGATAATATAACGTAAGTCTTACAAAATTTATAGACCCCGCACTTTTTTACAAGACTCGCGTCTTTTTGATTGGCAAGGTAGGAGGAAAAAAACTGTTTGACAAACTGCCCGCGAATATATTTGTAAAATAGGGTTGGGGAGACGTTGACTGTAATTACGCGATTTTTACCGAAAATTATTTCTGTAATGGGGAAGTAGATTGAAAATAAAATGAAAAGAGCAAAGTGTGTGGTATTGCCGAGCCGCGCGTAAGACGTAACAAGCTCTTTTCCTCGATTGCCACGTTTTCCACGTCTATACCAATTTCAAAAAGGGTCACTCGACTTCGTTTTTCCTTTATTTTCGTAATATCGTGGTGTCACACGGACTTTGTTAATCAACAAATCGACAGCGAAGGTAAATTGAAAAATTCCGACAAAAAGCGCGCGTTTATATCGTAATACAACTGGTTCTATTGCTCCGCCCATCTCGTTAAAGCCTTCGTACCGAAAAAATAATTCACCAGCCCAGGGTTGATTAGTCTGAGAGAGCAGGAGAGCGTAACGATAACAGTACATCAATGTCGATCTGCCTGATTTTATATTATTATATCGACTCTTTTCCTCGAGTGTGACACACGTTAGCCTTCGAAGTCCAATTAATCGGGCGTGTAATGTCCTAACGCGCGGCTCTCGAGTTTTATCCCTTTTTTTTGTGTCTCTAAACGCTTTATCTTAAAAACGCAATCTCGAGGATTACGTATTCGGTTCGAGATTTAACCTATGGGCGATCGAGATAAGAGAAAAAAAAGCACTTGGCCATATTTCGGAAGCTGCGTGTACATGTGTACGCCAAACGATTGATAAGTATATTTATAGGCAATGCATGTTTTACCCAACTTTACTGTATTAAAATAACACTCACCCTCTTTTACCCCCTCCAATAACCATAAGCACGCACGTGTACTTCAGGTGAAGGCGTTCGTACACGTCAATGTAACTTATGAAACGTCATTTGGTCGAGCGAACTGTCATTGGAGGAGCGCATGTATGCCTAGCACGTATAATCCCAATAAATAACTTGTTCACGTTAAATATCCATTTATTTCTTATTTTTCATTCTCACCTAACACTCCTTAATTGACACGTCGCTTCGCTTACGGCGCTTTTCTCTCATGCATAAACCATATCCAAATTTGTCAACGAAGTCAAACGAGCGACTCTCGTGTGTTCATTGGCCATAGGCTTATATGCTATGGGTACATACACAAACGGTCAAATGTCCTATCTGCATTTTTTCTATTTTCCAGGCTTCTCCGTCGGCGACGAGCTTGGCTTTCAGGAGTCACTGACGAATCTGGAGGTCAGCCGGAGACGCAGCGTCCAGAGCCGGCCTGGCTTACCTGGTTCACATCCCAATGTGGTAAGAGCTCTCTCGGTGAAAATTACGAGAGTTTTACTCGCGAGAGAGACTTAACACGGGAGATATAGCCTTTTTTTTTAATTCTTTTATTACATTGGTCATATATATATTGACATTGAACGACTAATTTATTCCTTTTGCGAGATGATGATAAATTGGCTAGTTACTTTTCATCCTTGTTATTTTTTGGTACTTGTATATAACACTTGAGAATATTTTGTCGCGGATGCGTATAATGGAGTAGGTTCTCGGGCATAAAAAGCTCGAGGTTCAAATGTTAAAGATGTTGTAAAAAAAAGGCTGTTTTGATAGATAGACTGACAGCTCGAATTTCGGCGCTTGGTACAGAATTAATTGAACCGCTGTACTTCAATGTCAGCCCCGATCAAAATTCCTTCCTGCATATCAATTAGCACTCAATTATTAAATCAATCGCCCTCTCGAACAGCACGTTTCTAAGAAGAAACATTTTTACAATCGAGTAAAAATATTATGCTCGTTTAATAATCAAGGTGAATTATAAATTGAATATATTTCAAATTAGTTTGGAACACAATGCGATGTTAATCATTATCCTCCTTTTAATTACGAATAAATGTCCAATCGACTCGAACAATTGCGAAATAATGCAGCACAATGTGATAGAAAATAAAAAGGAAGAAAAATAAACCTGAAACACGCGAGGACAACGTAAGATCGCCATAATCGTAAATAAAGCCAGAATAAAAGCTAAAACCGCAAAATGTCCGAAAGACAAAAGTTGATTTTTCCAGCGAGTCTCCCGACGCAACAAAAGACAATTACCATTGCGGGTCTATCTAAAAAAGAAAAAAAAAACGTTCATCCCCGCAGGGCTACAAGCTGCATCTAACGCTCGCAGGTATATCGAGGCAAAAGCATCGCAGTGGCCGCGTCTCGAGGCCAATCGACGCCCGAAGCTTCTCAGCGGGGACAGTAGCGGTTTAGCGGGGCTCTATACTTTCCACGATCGCGTTCGCGCGACTTTCGCCGAGAGGGGCCCGTTTCATAAGCGGCCGCAGCTTACGCGCCACCGCGTAACGGCCTTGCGCACCATAAGCCCGCGACTCGCCCGTGAACGTATGCGTATACGTACGTTTCCCTCGAACCCGTGTGTGTACCTTCGTCGTTTGCTCTTCGATAGAGTAATAGCCACTTCTTCTTCTTTTTCTTGCTTACGCGTCAGGTTCATACGTAATTGGCGTCGCGGATGGAGGGGAAAGCGCGAGATTGAGGGAAAATTCAAGCGAGCGTGGAGAATAGCATTAAATCACTGACGGCGAGTGGAAATGAGAGAAGCTTTGTTGTTTTATCCCGGATGATTTCCATTAGTCATCGCTTCGTACCAAAAATCTTATCCGTTTACGCAACTCGCTCGCACGTTACCGCGTAAATTCACCAAAAATCTCTCCAACTTACCCGCAGCTGACCGACGACGGCCGCCAGATGAACGGCCAGCGTAACCGGGTCGGCGCGGTGCCCCCGTTCAAGCCACTGCCAGCCGGTGCCTCGAGGCCGATGGCCCAGCAGCCGGAGCGCCAGCGACTGGTCGTCCAGCATAACTCCTCCTCTCCGACGTCCTTTATCTCCGCCCATCGTCAAGCTAATCTCGGGACCAACGGAGCCACCTTCAGCGGCCTCCAGGAGGACGCGATGAAGCAGCAACGGCTTCAGCTCGACGCGAAGCTCCGCCAGCAGCAGCGCCAGCAGCAGCAGGAGATGATTGCGATGCAGATGCTCAAGCAGCAGCGCCAGCAGCAGCAGGAGGCCATGAGGCTCCAGCAGCAGCAGCAGATACAGCACGTACAGTTTCCCCAGCAGGCTCTTCCCATGGCCAGCAAGAGGATACAGGTGAGGCTTTGGCTTTTAAACAAAAGTCGCTTGGCATATATGCCTATGTTGTATACTAATTCGATTGATTCCACGCATAGACGTCGGGACTGGTGGTGCCGGCACGACTGCCTAACATCGTCGCGGCCATACCACCAGCGGGAAGTATGGCTGGGGCGGATAAGCTGCAGATCAAGCCAGTTGCCGCTATCGCCGTGCCGGCGGCTGGTTCCCCTCTGCCGGCTTTCGTGAGCATGCCAGCCTCGACGGCCCAGCTGACCGATCGCATCAGCAATAGCCCGACGATACTCGAAGACGCCGCCAATAACGAGGTCTCCAAGAACGAGCTCAGCCCGGTTAAAGCCAAGGTCAGATTTATAATAATTTTAAAATCTGTAAAGTCGAGGCCCTTTGGAGAAATCCGTTGATTTGTTTCTAGTTTATTTGAAAAATGAGGGGGAAAAGGCAAGGCGCGTAAACGCGGCAGACCGAGGCTTTGATTATGTTAGGCCGGAAACGCTCGTTATCTAATTCGCTCTCGCGTATAATTTTTCCGCGTGGTATATATAATATTACAGAGCCGGGTTTTGCCACGGTATAATAGCGGTCGTTACGCGAGAGAACGTAGAGCAAAATTTAAACTTGAAAAAAAAGAGAAGATAGAAAAAGAGTACCTGACCGTTTGACTTCTGTCCCTCAGTTACCATTACCCGGGGAAGACATAGCCTCGTCGGTGAACCAGATGACCCTGATGTCCCTGCAGCCGATCGTCGCGGAGAATCCCCAGCCTCAGAACCAAGAGAAGCGGCAGTCTATGCCGTCATTGCCCTCGCTCGCTCCTATCCACGGCATGGAGACGTCGCTAAAAGCCCTCGCCGAAGCCAGCAACATCACCCTCGAGGCTCTCGAGGCTGCGATATTACTCAGGCAACAGCAGCTGCTGCAGAAGCAGCAGGGACCATCCACCACATCGACTAGCACGACCACTCATGCGCCACTCAAGAAGTACGTCCTGTTTTAAGTTTGTTGGATTTCTGAAATGATAACAAAGTGTTTATTAATTAAAAATTGATACGATTTCTTAACAGCAAGCACAACTTATCTGGAGCGACGAAGGTGATGAACGCACCGCGCGAGTACTATCCGGTCGGTTACGACAAGAACTTCGACGACAACTTCGCCAGCAGGGTCGACCTGCCCGATACCACCTTCTACTGCGGCGACCAAAAGCACTTTCCCGGACTCTACGCCGACGAGGATCTTGGTTGCATGGTAAGATACTCTCTCGCTTGAAATTTAACTGAAATTAATTCAACCCTCCAATTGGCTAATATTCTCTGTGTGTTCAGGTGTTCCACGTATGCGCGCTAACCGACGACGGGCTCATCATGAAGAGCTTCCTCTGTCCCGAGTCGACCCTGTTCGACCAAACGATTCTGAAATGCAACTGGTGGTTCTACGTCGATTGCAAGGCATCCAAGAGCCTCTACGACAGCAACATACCCATCAGCAAGAGCTACCAGCTGATGAAGGCGCTGGCGTTCTTCTCGGCTTACAAGAGCCACGACAACTCCACGCAAATCACGAACAACGAAGAGTCCTAAGTCTCTTCATTCTGAAATCGTCGTCGTGGTTTTTCCTTTACTTTTGTCTTCTTCTTCTTTTCCAACTGTCGTTTACGAAAAGAGAATACGAGAAAGTCGAGCATCGTCGATAGAGACGACGATGTCGATTAGTCACTTATCCTTTCGTTCTGTACATTATCAAAAATTTTCGTAGAGTACGGGAATTTAGGGTGGCAATTTAATTAATTTAAAAAAAGAAAAAACTATAAAAAAAAAGAAATGGTATCAGGTAAATTTTTATACAATCAAAATTACAATACAATTTTGCGTTCGATTAGAAGCCGACGTAAAAAATTTACCTGCACACTTTTTTAACCAGTTATAAGCTTGCCGCGTCACCTTCGCGTTTTCGTATGGAGAACGCTTCAGGCGTAGGCGGCAGGGGACTTCTCTCATGGGGGTTGAAGTATTATTTATTTTACACGTTATTTAATTTACTTAAAACTACTTCTTTATACTGTTGTACCTACTTCTTAAGTAGAACCGAGTGATATAGAGCGAATGGCGGTAATTGTCACGTGCCTCTGTTGCGCTTATGGAAAAAAAAAACAATTTTGACAAACCTATTCACCTTCTTAATATCCAAACGAACACAATCAAAATGTAACTATGTATTTTTTATTGTGTGTGTATGTGTGTGCATGATAATGAGAGTGTGCTGTTGGAGAGATAACACGGCACAGGTCCACGTGTTTTTTTTTTAAAATGAGCGCAGATTAATTGCGTGTCTCGCAACCCACGCTTAGGCCCTTGCCTTTTATGTTAAGAGTTGTGTATATAATTTATTTACTTTTTAATACATTTGTTTCATTTATTCACAAGTCTATTTATTTTTCCGATCTCCCCTGAAATTCTCGAATGGATATATATGGCTTTTTTGTTGGAATTAGTTTGTAGGGGAAGCACATGACTAAACCACGAGATGGTATTAACTTTACGTAATACATTTAATTTGCATTTGCAACCGCAGTGCGCAATATATTGAGATAACCAGCTGCCATTTTTATAATCTGAAATATAAAGCTCATTAATGAAAAATGTCGGTGGTATTTATATTGTTCCAGCTTTCTTAAGACTTACACCGGTGAACGTACGAAGGGACAGCGTCAATATCTTGCCACCGGTAAGCTTAACCTGTCGTTGCTGCCAGAGAATCAGAAAAATTAAAAGCCTCGCTTGTTTCCCAGGCAGTTTGTACCAGTTCATCATGTAAGCAGCTGTCCCAACGCTTTCGCACTGTAAAATTTGCGAAAAGGGAGGAACTTTTGTTTGTAAAAGTTAGTTAATTACTCTGACAACTCACGTTTTCCGTTAAAATCTGTCCTACGTAGCACAGCATGAAAATGTTAAACACGAATGACAAGAGTATGAGAAAGTACGTAATCGTTGCTAACATGTCTCTTTGCTCATACTCCTGCAATAATGTTGGCATAGTTGAAATTGGAATATTTTTTTCTGAATCAAAAAAAAAGGTTGTTTTCTATACTCACGGTAATGAGATAATAGCCGAGTAAACATATGATGAAGGTACTGAAGACGATTTCAACGAAGCCTATTTCCATAAACGTATTCTCTAATTTAGCGGCGAACCTGTGCGTATACAAACGTTATTTTTACAAAAAAATCAACAAAAAAAGAAACAACCCAAATTTTACTTCAAACAGTGCAGATGCTTTTTCACGACATTGCCCAGTATGCGATCGTCAAATCCATCGGCGAGCTTGTGGACCATCATCGACGCTATCGCCGTTTGGCTGCAGATGTGCATGACGCACAAAATGGCAATGCTGTAGACACCGCAAGTGATCGTGTATATTGTAAAGCCGCAGAGGATTTGCAGCAGGAAAATCAGATCGTAAATCGGTCTGATCTGTAATTTCCAATAAAATAAAAAACAACAGCTAAGAAATACAAAATTTATCGTATACGTAATAACTATCGATACTTGCGTAAGGATTGAAAAATATAAAATGACTGGGGTAAGGTAGAAATCGGTAAGTATCGTTGCCAACGATCATAGATCCTTGAGCTACGGGCAAAACGATCAAGTAAGGTATGGCCCCGCTGTACATCAAGAGCGAGCAAACTACGGTCAAAACTCTGCCGGTCCTCGCACTGTCCAGCATCATTTTCCTCTCCTCGCTCTCCCTCACTCTCGTCCAATCATCCGCTATTTCGGCGAAGCAATCAGTTATTTGTCCCTGCTTCGATATCACGATGACGTATTTCAACAAGCTTATCAGGCAAAAGGACAACGGCCCGATGGACTTTAATCTTATCTGCGGAAAAATCGACGAATAGTCGGATAACTATATTAAGGAGGTTCGCGCGAAATTCCGTATACCTTGACGTCGCGAACGATGAGGCATATGTAAAGGCAAACGGGGATGAGCATGAAGAGAATCACGAAAATCGATAGTGCCATGAGAATCGGACGCAGTAGCTTTTGGGGATATCGAAGAGGCCAAAGACCCGAGGGTATGAGAAGAAGCTTCGTGAAGTGTATGGCGTAATGGAAATTTTGATTGGTCGAATGAAAATTTCGGTTGGTCTGCGTGTCCATTGCGAATCGGTGAGTTTAACGTTAATGATGCATTATTTATACTTAAATATACTTGTGTACAAAGTTGAATCAACACTAACTCGTGTGGGAAAGTTGAAAGATCGCGCGTGACTGACCTGCTCATTCTAGTCCGTCGATATAGTCGATTCTTATGCATTTAAGTGAGCATTGCAATCGATGATTGTTATACCTATAATGTAAGAGATAATGATCGGATCTTATACCAAATTGGAGTTACGTGCACCCTTTCATTTGATGCTCTTAAAACTTTAGGCTTGGCAAGACCAGTTTATTTATTCGAGTCAGACAAACTGTCTTCTTTTTCTTGTCGGAAGGGGTAGGGCGTAATTTTTTGTTTTAAATAACGCGTTTGAAAAGTTCGAAGACTTTAAACGCTATTAGAGCAAAAAGGAGGCGATTTTCGGCACAATTACGACTTCCCCTTTCTGACAAGTAAAAGTCGAGTGGAAAAAAGGATTGAACAACATTTTAATTCAAAAGTTTGTACATAAACAAATGAGTAATGGTTTGAGGAAAAAAACACGAACACGAAGATGATGACAGGTAAAGTTTAAATTTCAGTATAAGTCACCAGATTGACCGTGGGTTATTATTCTTATAAACGTACTCGTGGGATAGGATAAACTTGGTAAGATTTAACCAGAGAAAGGTTTGACTTTAGAAATCTTACCCTGGGAGATTGCATAGTACGGATTTTGCTATTACAGCGGTGGAGCACTGAAAAATCGTTCAAACTTTAAATGAGCTGGAAAACCTGTCTCTCTTTCAGATTTTTCATTGTTTCTTTTGAACTTGAAGCTGATTTACTATATTACAGCGGTTACTGTTTGCGAAATTGTTTAAAATTACAATTAATGTTTCGTGATGATTCTTTCATCAAATATTCCAATGACCAGCGATTACATTATTTTATCTGAAAGTAAAAAAAAATTATTATAAATAAATACTATTAACTCGAGTTTAGATTTTGATTTTACAGATTATTTTATTGAAGGTTTCTCAAAAACTTTCAACAAATAATTACGATTACAAGGATAATACATTGGAGAAAACCATTTGCAAGACCTATGCTCGATTATTCCTTCGAGCTCGGGTAGCCATGGCAAACTGAAGAGCTAAAGAACACACAAAAGCTTGCGTATCAGTTGGGCCAATTAAATATTTCCAAGCTATTAAAGACTCGGACCGAGTATCCGAGGCTCAACAAAAAAAAAAGAGAAAAAAAACCAAGTATGGAAGAGCTTGGCGAAGTTTCGATACGAAAAAAGCGGAAGAAACTTCGCGTCTATTTAATATGCCCGGCGAGAGTAAGAGAAGCATCAAATGCTTGTGTATCAGCGGCTCAGGTCTTGGAGGTAAAGAAAAAAGAAAACATCGAAACTCACCGTATTTGGTCTCAGCCACCTCTTTAATAATCGAGGCGCCAAGTGCATAGGGGTAGATATAGTGTACACGGCTAAATACGAAAATAGACGGTTACAGCGCAACAATGTACGACACAACGAGGTGGTAAGCAAAGAAAAAAAAAACATAATGGGCTGAAAAGAAAACTGAGAGAGAAAACGAGGGGAATAGAATATGAGGGAGGTGAGGATTCGCGGTCGGAAGGAGAATTCGGAGCTAAATTTATGTACATAACGTATGGGAGTTGCGAAATTCGATGATACACCGCGAATTGCGCTAGGCATACGCGCTTTAATCATTCATGGACGAGGACAAAGCTTGGACACTATATTCGTTGGTCTAGCCTGCTTGTGCTTAACTGCGTTTATCGCGACGTTGACATGAAAACTAAGGGTATGTGTTTTTCTGCTTGTTTTTTTGGAAGAAACTTCTTTTTCTTTATGGGGTTTTATAAAAAAAAACCATAATTATTGTTACGAAGGTCGAAATGCGCTGGAGATCGACAGGTTCAAAAGATACTTCGCTCCAACTCTGTTCGTGTTACGATTGATGGGCATGAAACTGAGCGCGAGCGAGGAGAGCAAGCCGAGAATGGGCGTTGGCTTTTGTAAGAAATGGTGCCTCTTCAACATCCTCACCGGCTGCGTCATATCCTACTGGGACGTCTCGTGGATCGCGGGCTTGTGGTACACCGATCGTCTGATGATGATACTGGCGATCTCGGCATTGTCCCATAATATCGTCATAACGTACAAGGTGATGTATCGCTTTTTTGGTAACGATTTTCCGAAATGTAATAACGAAAGAGAGAATGAATTGTTAAAAGGGCTCGGCACTGCTATTCGCCAACGACGAGATACAGGCTCTAATTCAAGAGATGGCTCGGCTCTGGCAACGCTATCAGCCTAGTTCCGATTGCCGGGAGAAAATAATCAAATCGGCGGATAACGTTTACTTCTTGTGCAGAGTCTTCATCAGCGTGACCTTCAGTATACTCTTCATATGGGGTGTACCGCCGTTTTAGTAAGGCAGAGCAGCGTTAAAAGATTTTCGGTAAATTATATTTATATACAAACGTGGGTTTTTCAGTAACATGTGGCTGCAATACCTCGCGCGAGACTCGACAAATCACACTTACGATTACTCGACGCGAATACTCGTTGGTGATTATCCTTTCGAGATCGACACGGCTGTTAAGTACATGCTGGTCATTTTCGAGGAGCTGATGTTCGTGTACTTTTGCATTCTGTACTGGTCCGGCTGCGATACCCTGTTCGCTCAGTTGACCAGCCATATTGGCTATCAGTTTGAGGTAGTATAGCAAAGGAATTTGATTTTTAGAATACGCATTATGGCCTTTTTTGGGTTGCAGATATTGAAATATGACATGGAACGTCTTATTAACGAGGAAACCGACGAGCTTTGCCTGAAGAAAAATTTGGTTGATTTTGCTAGTAGACATAATAATTTGTTAAGGTGTTTTGTTTAATTTTGAGAAATTGATGTGTGCTGCGGAATAAATCTTAAAGTTTTGGAATTTTCCAGATTATGCGATATGGTGCAAGATATATTTGGGTCTATCATATTCGTCATGATGTTCGCCTCGTCTATGAGTATATGTTTCAACGTAAACGCCCTAAAAAAGGTGCACTTTTTAGAAACGTTCTTATTGTTTTACTAAATATTGCGATGCTCCTTAAAAAAAATCAAATTTTATCAAACACGTTTCTTTATTTTTTTTACAATTTTTCATCAGTTGATCAGCTCAGCGGAGTACGTCACAGCATTGATATACTCGATACTACTGTCGCTTTTGATTATTCAAATATTCATTTACTGCATGTTCGCCGAGTCACTAACGAATCAGGTACGTACATATTTCATACAAACGAACGCGTTAAATAAATTACACAACGCGTCCCGCTCTCTCGACGAAATAAAAAAAAAAAAACGATTATCCAGACAGGCTCCATAGCGGACGCGGTGTACAATTCCAAGTGGACGGAGAAGAATTATTATTTCAAGGTTTACTTTCAAATGTTCATCCTCAAGTCGCAGCATCCGTTCTACTGTACGGGCTTTGGCTTTTTTCGAATTGGCCACGTTCAACTAGCGAAAGTGAGTGCAGGTGTAAAGCCCACGTGTTACACTATCGCGGCTACTGAGAAATATTCGGTGTTTTTTCTTTTCAGATAATGAACGGAGCGTTGTCTTACTACATGTTCATCGAAGCTACCAGTTAACCGCGGCAACATCAGTGTCATTTATAACAATACAATTTTTCTAGTTGTAATATATGAAAATGCGCAAATTTGAGCTATTGAGGCATTCAAATAAAAAGAGCTTACGGCGACATAAATTTCATACGTCAACTCACTTAACATAACCCTATTCCCTACAAATACTTTTCATATGCTTATCAATCTTATCACGCCAACATTGACATCGCATTAAAAAGTCTATTTGAATTTTTCCGCAAAAATCCACCTACTTTGTACAATCTGTATCCTCCATCTCTCTCTCTCAATGTCTCTGATTGGCCAAGCTCAGGCGCCCCAGTCAAGACTGGGCCGCCGCGATTCTAGAGCGCACACAACACACACGTCCAGCTCTGAGACTCCGGAGTTCCAGCACATACAGCTGGCATATCTTACGGAAGAGTCTCTCGTTCGCGCAAAAAGAGAGAGAGCGAAGAGCGTGTGCGTGCGTTTGTGCGTGTGTATAAATATGCGAGGCGGCTGCGGCGGGGGCGGCGATCACATAAACACGGCAGCTCCGTTTGATATGAGCGAGCTGGCTGCTGCTGGCATCAGAGATGAGCTGCAATGGAGGCCCGCCTGCAGCGGCAGCACTCAAGAGCGGTGAGCTGCAGCAGCAAGCGCGCAGCAGGCTATCCAGCGCCGACGAGGACGACGAGCACGGCTCCATGGACTGCACGCCCATTCTCACCTGTGAGTTTCCAGCTCTTTCCTCTCCCCGTGTAATCCTCGTCTTCGGCTTTAACCTCTCTTTCTCTCTCAGCTGGAGCAGCTTCGGACTTATAACCTCTTTTTTCTGCTCCGCTCATCCCCTTCGCCCTCCCCCCCGCCTGCCTCTCTATTCGCGCTGTCTTTCTCGCACGCACGACTCTGCGCTTCGGCTTGTTTTGTTGTTGTTGAGAGACGCCCACCCAGGACGGCAACCTCCACCTGTTTCCCCCCTCCCCCATCTTTTTCAAGCATCTTAATTTTCTTAAGCTTTTTTTTACATTTATGATTTTCCTACGTTTACTTGGTCAAGCAGGGGGAAAAGCTGTTATTGAATTTTAGCTTTGAGATTTGGAGCAGAAGTGACACAGCAATTGTGTGTATGCTGCTTAATTTTTTCTTGAAATGCAGTTGTATAACTGAATTTTGATTTAAGTAAAGAGTTTTCAATAAAAGCTTGCACAGGGTTTGGGAAAAAATTTCATACTTGCAGCCTTGATGATTATCTCTTGTGTATTCAAAATGAATAAGGCTAACTTATGTTTAACATAATATATTTGTGGTTTTAGATGCAGGAGATAAAGAACTGTTCAATACTTTGGCGAATAACTTGATCAAATCTATACCTACTGACTCAGTGGAATGGAGAAGGTCATACGACAGGCCAATTAAACAGGTCAAACTTAATGCAACATTTGTTCCTTTTTCTCAAGATGTTTTACCAACAGAGAAAGATGGTCATCTTATTAAAAGGCCTATATTTCACATCTATTGGAGCGAGTGTTCAGTAAGTTAATTTTCTTCTTTATTATCATATAAATGTAACAATTAGTCATATTGTATATTTTTTGTAGGATGTTGATGTATACAAGACATCTCTTAGAGATGACATAGATGCTTGGTTAAAGACACTAGCAAAAGCTAAAATACAAGACTGGATGATAGTACTGGTAGAAAATTATGATATTAAGAAAAGCAACAAATTGTTGCCAAGAACCACAGTGTTGGATAAAATTCGTAGTGATTTTGCATCAAAGCATGGCGATAGGTAAAAATATCAGAAAATAATATTAAGTATATTGATTTATTAGATTAGTAAATAATTGATTACGTTTTATTAATAGATGCCTGTCCATCATCAATCCAATAAAATCAGAATCTCGTTCAGCTGAGTCATGGAGGGGTTTAATAGCCCGAGTCAGACATTTAATGCTGACTGCATATGACAGAACTCTTTTAAAATTTGAAGAAATTATTAGAGAGCATCGTGAAAAAAGAAATCAACCAGGCTGGAATTTTTGTCATTATTTTCTACTGCAGGTATACATTTTTGTTATATTAATCTGTAGCTAATAATAAATTTGCCTCTACAAGAATATCACACAAACAATCTTTTATTGCAGGAAGAGCTAGCATTTGTTTTAGAAATGTTAGGCTTGTATGATGAAGCCTTAGTGCAATATGATGAATTGGATGCTCTCTTTACACAGTTTATTTTGAATACTAATGTTGCAGGTAAAACTTGATATTGTAATTAAATAACTGGAATAAGAATTTTTTCTAATAGAATTTTACTTTCAGACACTCCGGCATGGCTAAATTCTTTTCAGAGCCCCTTAAATAACTGGTCAGGAGTTAAACTTAATAGAACTATAGATTATCATACGAGAATTTTGATTGCTGATTGTAAAGCTTCACTGCTGGATCTCAGGAGTTACTTATTTAGCAGGCAATGTGCTATGTTACTTTCACTGAATCGACATTGGGAAGTTAGTACCTACATTTAAAAAATAGTTTTTAGAAAAGAAACGAGTATTTTTATTAAATTACGATAAACAATTATTCTAGGTAGCCCAACGTTGTTTAACTTTTGTACATGACACTGTAAACGAATTGCGCATACTAGAAATTCAACGACCAGAAGGATCGGTCGAATGTTGGGCTTTCCTTTGTGCTCTTGAAGTGTTAAACGCGTGCCAATCATCAAGTTCTGGAATAGATAATAGTCAATTAGACTTGTGTTCATTACATACAGCCACTTTGTGGGCCCTAGCAAGAGATAAGGTACTTTAAAAATTCACTTGATAACTAAGTGCTCCGATGAAAAATATAAATATTTACATAACAATGGTTGATTTCAGCTGGAAAGCTTAGGAAAATTATGTGGTCTAATGCCGGGAAACGAGCCGTCAAGTGAGCAACTACATACTGTAGTGTACCTGATCTCAGGTATGGGAGACTCGGAGCCCCCGAGTCACGATCCTAAACAGCTCACGCCTACAGATAAATTGAAGGAAGCTCTTTCATCTAAAGAAGCTTTTAGAAAACAGTATTTGTACCATACTGAACTAGGTATATATCACAATTTATAAAAATGTTAAAACTACTTTCTTAATTTCGTAAAAAAACAAGTTAACATTAAATTATTCCTTACTTAGCCATGGGTACGTACAAGCATGTAAAGCGAAACAGATCAGCGCGATTGATCGGAAAGGAACTGTCACACTTTTACAGCGACATGAATGAAAATCAGAAGGCGGTAGTTTTTTTACTCGATGCTTTACAAACTTACACCAGCGAGGGCTGGACACATTTGGCTGCCCAAACACAGCACGAGCTCGCCCAATGCTACAAAAAAATGGACGACGTCGAGCGCTACACCAAAGTCTGCGCGGCCATAGCCAGTACTGACGTGTTGCATCTCACCATTCGCAACTCGTATCTTGATGAGATGCTTGCTTATGCAAAGATGCTCAAGGGCACCGAACCGCTTCTTACCGATATGGCTAATAGTTTTGTGATCCAAGAGATGGAGGTGAACGTTACCGATAAAGTCATACAGGATTGCGAGGTGAAGGTACACGTAACCGTGACGAGTCTATTACCGAGGCCCGTCACGTGCACGAGAGCTGAATTGTCGGTCGAAGAGGTGCAGAAACCTAATGCAAAAAGAAAAGGAGTGAAGAGTGCTGAGATGAATATTGAGCTGTAAGTTTAGTTCTTTTACCATAGATAAACAAGTAAGACATCATTTACAACAGAGATTTTTTATTTTAGGTTGTTGAAATGCCGAATAGACGATCGAAAACCGAGCGATCCGTGTTTAGTAGAATTACCGGTGACTCAGCAGCTCGTATTGCAAGAGGATAGAAGCATTGGTTCGGCAAACGTGCACATTGGCAAGAGCACGCGAACGGTGGTTAAGCGCTCGGACAGTGTAAAACACCGCAAGCCCTCGATGAACGTTAAAGGTGACTTTGCCGGTGCTCTCAGCAGCGGCGACAACGAGTTTGTTCTTCAACCGGGTCTAAATACATTGACATTGACGAAACGGGTTGAACAGCCGGGTTACTACAGAGTTAGCCAGTTGTCGTTGATTGTGGAAAAGAGGCTCGAGTTTCTCTCGTCATTACTCGAACCACGTCTCTGTTATTCGGTAATTGTTTAACCATTCAAGTTCTGTTTTATTGGGAGAATTAGATGAACATTAATTTTTTCATTCCTTTATTAGGTAGCGAAAACTCAACCAACGATCGCATTAAACTGTGCGAGAGATTTACTCGCCGGATTGGCGCAGAGTGTCGAGCTCGTTATATCGAGTGGAAGTGTCAGAATAAGCGAGGGCTCGAAAATGAAGCTACGAACTTCTCGGGGATTGACACTGTCGAGGGTTGACGACGGTAAAAAAGTTCAGCCTGGCGGAGCACTAAGGGAAATCGAGGTGACAATACCGCCATGCGAACCCTTCGAAACCACAAGCTTGAAGTTTACGGTGCTGGCAGAGTTACCTCCTAAAAAGGACTCTTCGTCCATGGAGCATAAGGTATGAATATTAAATGGGAAGTGTGAAATTTAACTATATGAAAAAGAAACAAAATGACATGTTTTATTTCAGTTAAATATTCATTGTCCATGGGGAGCAGAGGAGAGCATTACCCTGCACTTTGGAACTCCGCTTATGTCGACGATGAAGCTACACACAGCTAAGCGCCGGAAGTTTGTTCAGATAGTTGTTACAGGCCTATCGAAGCAGTTGTTGCAACTGACGGAGCCACGGTTAACCAGTGGCACCTCAGTTGACGTACAATTTCGCAGTCTAAATCCTACAGCTGGTCAGAAACTTGTTATTGGCAATAGCATGTCTGTATCATTTATGTGGGAAGTAGAAATAGGCAACGAAGACGAACGTTCGCCTATACCTATAAAAACGGAGTTTCGCGTCAAGTATATCGCTATCAAAGACATTGAAGATGTTGATGAGAACGACGGAAACGTGGTAAAGAATATTACAGCATTTTATGTTTTTTCCAGCAGAGAAAAAAAGATTTAACAAAGTTTTATTATTTTAAGAAGCCCGGTGACAGCATGGTCGACGACCCATTACACATCCGTGATATGGAGAAAGTCGAAAAAGAGAGCAACGTGTATTGGTGCAATTTTGATGTCACCGACTACTCGGTAAATATGATCTTTTTCTCACAAAACTGCTTTTTGCTTCTTTTTTACTCTTGACTAATACCGCACACTAATCAATTCTACATACCTTACTCAATGCGATATGGGATTCAATATTCAAATCAACTGGTATATTGGTGCAATGTCCAAATTCTTTTACTCTTATTTTGTACGTAAATCTTCTTACAGCCTAAGTAATGAGGCTTAATGTCAGCTTTGGAAAAGTACACATCTCGCATCGTAGGCATCTCACATACCCCTACTCTCATAAACTAATAAAGCGTAAACTAACATTTGCATGCACAAGAAGTGCAATAATCATACAGCTAAGCTTTAAAACGCAAAAAAAAAAAGCGCTAGGCTCGGTGTTTGACCGAGCCGCTGCCCAAGCCTGCCAATGAGTGAAACTGAGCGCGAAAAACCTGCGGGGCCTGCGCGCACGTGGCCGCTCTTTTCCAGACGCTGTTCATGGTGTCATCGAAGGTCGAGGCGATCGGGAGTAGCGGCGAGTTCTGCCGGGCGGGCAGCATGTGCCATCTCTGCCTGACGGTCACGCGGATGCAGCCCGCCGCGGCCCAGCATCACCATCACCCGCCGCCCCAGCTGATGTACGAGGTCCTGGCCGACCAGACGATGTGGGCCGTGTGCGGGCGCACGGCCGGCATCGTCTCCCTCGAAGTCCAAGAGAAGCAGAGCGTCACGCTCGATGTCATGCCGCTGACCAGCGGCTACCTGCCCCTGCCCGTCGTCCGGCTCTCTCGTTACATACCTGCCGCTGTTGAACTCAAGAACGGTAAAAGCCCCATGCTCGTCAGCCTGTTTTTTTTTCTTCACTTGTTCTATTCGCCCCCTCCTTCTCTCTCTATCTGTTTTGTTTGATTGCTAAGTGTGTGCGATCGAGGACGAGCTTTCGCTCGCCGCTGATCTGCTCAAAGCTAGATAGTCAAGACCTTCTTTTCAGATCATTTATTGTCATTGTCAGCGTTGCATTCGAGTCATGACAGATAAGTCGAGCTTTGTGTAAAGTTTTTTTTTTTAATTACAATAGCTCTTGAGTGTAAACATTTTTCAAATTTTTTATTATCTGCTTTGAATTTAGAAGATTTAGTTGATACGCATTAAAAGTATTTTTATTTTATTCTCAAAGAATCTATTATTAATTATTGTAAGGAAATTACTGAATTGTTTGTTTTAAAAATAATGATTAATTCTCTTGGACGTTGTTCAAACAGATACCTCTCGAAAGAACGACATAGGATCTGGTGCTGGGCCCAGGCTTGAACCATTCAGTCCAGGTCAGGTTTACAACGCCAGTAAGGCTCAACAAGTTCACGTACTTCCAGCTGCTCCAATAACGGCCGAGATGAACTAATCAATAATGTAATAATACATCAATAAAACCTTTATTCTTATTGGTTTTGTTCAAATAATGGATACGACAATACTGAAGATAGGTTGACTTAAGGGCTCTTACTTTTTTTAATTCATAGTCAATTGTTCTATATTTAAGTGATCGTTTAAAAAATCGTAATAGGGATCGATTTTTTCAATTCTCTTGTTTTAGAGGCTTTAAATCAGAGTTATGGTAATTGATATTAGATTTTCAAGTAATTGTTTATTTCATACCTTTTCAATATTTAATATCTACTTTTCTGGTAACTGTTAGGTATATGTTAATGGATATTTTATGATGGCAAATTCAAGAGTTATTTTAAACTGGAAATTTACTTTTTAACAGCATTTAAATATTTACGTTCTAAATTATTAATTAAATTAAAATAAATCTTGTTGCCATGTTGTATTAAGCTGAAGATAATTTTATTTGCCTTAGCTAAGCTATTTAAGGCCTTATGTACATAGCACTTAAAATACTCAATAGAAATGTAATTTCTGTTTAAGATGAAGAATTTTCAATGGACAACAATATTTTAAAGCTATCAAAATTGCAACTTAAATCCTTAATTTTGATAGTTAAGCTTTCCAAAAAAATACTGTTTCCCAAAAAGTTACAAATTCTAAAATTTCTAAATACTGCAATTTACATTTTAATTACAACTATTCAAAAACCAAAATATCTTTATATTTTTGTTTAAAATAAACTGAATACACTGAGTACTATAAAGAATTTAAAATGATTGTAAATATGTACGTACAAACAATATTGTATAAAAGCAGATGGGCTTATAATTTGTATGATATTTAGATAAATTATAAAATATATGTAATACATATCTTGTCTTATTAATTGGTGTGATGTAAAGCTCTTTGTACACTTGTAAACAAACTAAGAGTAATTACAAAGAAAATATTTGACAAGAATATTTATTGTAATAGCCATGTATGTAAATATACAGACCAATTGTTATATTTTGTTTTTATTTATAGTTAGAATCTAAAAATTTAAGACAATACCCAGATATCACTACTTTTAAAAAATGACCTATTCATGTGAAATTAGTTTAAGAAATAACAACTTTATTATATTACTCTAAAATAGATAATAAGGACTGATTCTAAAAGTATTTTGAAACACTCACGATCAAGTAGAGCAGCAGATGGCGAGAAACTGGCGAAGATGGCTAAAAAGCATCAATAATGCAATTTTATTTTTGTTGTTATACACAACCAATTAACTTATTTATTTAATCTAATGAATTTTATTATTTCTCTAGTTTGCAAGAGACTAATTTATATATTTGTGTTTAGGTATAAAATATTAATGATTTCAACTCTATATACCACGGTTGTGTACCTTCATTGGAAATTAAAAAGTGGTTGATTTTCCAACATAAATAAAAAGATTGCATTTTCTTCAAACATTTTTAATGAAATTGCATTTTGGATTTTATACATTTTCACGTCAATTTATTCAAGCTAAAGGAAACAACAAGAATAATAAGAGCTGTAAATCCCTTGCCCATGCACGTACTGTCTTGCTTGCATTACCTGTTTAACTGTAAGTGAATTTCATGGCCCAAGAGTATATACCCTTAACTGCCATGCATCTGGCCTCATGTTTATTAACTGCTTCTTGTACTAGTTAATTTATTTATTCAATCTGATGAATTTTATTATTTCCATATTTTACAAGGATCTAATTATTTATTCATAGTTCATATATTTGATTATATTAAGGCATATCTAACTAACAATCCATATTTTAAATATTTACTAAAAAACTTGTTAATTTTAGCGTTGAGTGACATAGTATATAGACAAATAATTTAGTGCTTAATTTTCATTAGAAAATAAAAAAGTTTTTGTGAGAACTTAACTTTTATTATAAAATTATTTTTATCCAGTAATGAAATACATAATTTACATTTATCTTTCTTTGTACATATTAAAACTTAATATTACTTTAAAATTAAAAATTCCTTAGTAAGTTGGCATTGGCTGTTGTGTTAAAAGCAAGCCAAATCTTCGTTTTAATGTGATTCTTTCTCTAGAATATTTATCCTCAGGTGAAAATCGAGCTGCAATGAATGATTTAAAATAAATAAAATAAAATTATAGATATTTAACTTTCTTATATAATTTATAATTTACCTGGATGTGCTGACAGTGTTGGTTTACCATAAGGATCTATTTTCTGAAAAAAGAAAAAAACATTTTAAAAAACTTTTTCCTTAAACTTTTCATACTTGAATTACTGATAGGTTTTTTTCTTATCATTCACAACGCACATGTTATAAACATAAAATTTTTTTCATTGGTAATAAATGTGATCACCCCATTTTAATTTGAGTCACGTTTTCTTTACAGCATCTAGCTTGACTAAGCAAGTTCCTTCTTTAAATACTTTCTTCTGGTGATTGATTTTGATTCTTTCTAAACGATTAGAATTCCAACAAGCTACCAATATAGAACAGGAGTAACGTCGACTTATAACTAATTCAAGTATGTATAATCAAAAATTTGGTAAGAATTAATAATTACTATTTTTTTTCTTTTTTTCAAACTCTATACGTTGTTTCGTTTTTTCTCAATCATATAAATTGTTTTTAATAATAACGTTAATTAAAAATTTAAAAAGTAAAGCAACCCTAACCTTAACTTATCAACATCAAAACAAACAACTATTTCGATTATTATCAAAAAGAACATTACCTTCAACGTATACACTCGATCTCCATTAGTATCCAGATAATACATTAGATACATGTTTGTCTCTAGTTTGCGTTTTAACAATTAAGTAAGTAAAGTATGCTCCGAATTTTTTTTCTTCGGCAACAAAAACAGCGTTCGAACTAACCTTTGGCAAGAACACCGCACGTGCGTAGAGCGCGCTCGACCCCCAAAAACTTTCGGGATCCGCCGTTCGATTCGATGTCGCTTCGTCACAAGACCGTCATCTTCCGTCACAATTCGTAAACGTTCGTCATAACGGTTTATCGCTCGTCATCCCCCCAGAATGGCGCGCAAATCCAACGTATGCACAACGACTAGAATTCTTGGAAAGGAAGACCGCATTGCAGGGCCTAAAAGCTGCGGGTACGCAAGTACGGTTAAACTTTTTAATCGACCCACGTATAGTAAGTATGGTTTGTATTAGGCAATGCCGTTACTCCCGAATCACGCGTGCGTGCAAGATAAAAGCTCGATCGCGAGCGAGAAGTACGCGACGTAGGCTTGCCGCTGCAGTGCAGTTCGAGAGAGGATGGACGCGTCAACGACCACCGGCTTCTCCATCTCTGTGTACTGCGTAATACACCTTTCCTCTGCTTTATCGTTTATTCAAATGCGTGCGTGTTCCGAACGAGGTAACGGTAACTCTCGCTAGTAAAATTCTTAGCAGCAGTAGGGGGGGGGGGAGGTAAGGTAAACAAAACATTGTTTGATTACTCCCATCGGAATGCGACGTAGTGTTGAGCCGGTAAGTTAATTAGCGCACGGACCTTCCGTACACAAACACAATCCCGCCCCTGGGCGCATAATATTCTTTCGCTAGGCGCGTATATACGTGACGATAAGACGGAAAATCAGTTCTGGCCACAATCGTAGGTAACAAGTGTGAAAAGTAATAAAAGAGAGTAGCAGCGGCAGCAAGGCAGCGCGATAAGGCGCGAGAGAGGCTTATCTGGTGCGCGGCGTGGGTGTGTGCGCGCGCGCTCTTATCCGCGGGGCCGAGAGATCGTCTAGCGCCGGGTTATACGCTGCGCCGCTCTAACAGTCGGCGAACGTGCGCTCGCCGAATCGGCCGCGTCGACGTTCTGTAGTTTAACGTACGCGCTCCAACGCGGTCCAGCGCGCCTTTTCAACCGGCCTGCCGAGCTTTTGAGGAGGAGTTTGACCAGCGCTGGCTGCATCTAGTTTGGCTGATAAGATCCTGATCGCCGATAGCGAGCCGATCGCTACGCTCGAGTGAGACGTTTCTTCTTCCCCACTTCTTTTGGTCACGTGGCTGTGTTTTAACAAGTGTTGTTTCTGATTATACACATCGAGATTGTACTGAGTTATTGGAAAGAAACGCATACGTTTTTTGTTTCTTTTGACAAGGCAATCGCGCTTTTATACATGTTGTTGAAGAAGAGTGCGTAGATATAGCAGTCGTTATTTTTACACTGCGTTAGAAAGAAGAGAGTTTTTAATTAACAGCGAGTTTACTTCCTTCTCGGTTAAAAAGCTTTAATGCTTTTATTCTGACATCAGAGTTTCACGGCATAAATTAGTCTGACGTCATGCATTTAGTGTTTCAGCGTTTGAACAGCACTCATTTCTCCAGTGCTACGAATAATGCCCGATGCTGAAGCAAGTTTATCAAGAACGATAGCACCGGACACGGGGGCACGCGGATGACGGATGAAATCATACGGACCCCGGGCGAAACTTGCCAATTTTGCTCGCGTTATCGCTTGCGTTCGAGGTACGAACGTGTGCTGCCGGCTTACTACGCTACTGTTATGATGCACTTGTGAGAATTCGAAACCGAAGAAGTATATAACATACACACACACACATAGCACGATGAGTTGGAAGGATGGACCGCAGGTATAAAGCAAGCTGATTTCGAAATTTTTCTTTATTTTCGTCATTTTAATCACAAGCTATATTCCAGCCGCGTCTACGTTTTACGTAACACCTGTTTCTCAATATACTTAGTATTTTTTATCATTAAAGGTGATTTTTTTCTTCTTTTTTTTTTTATGTTTCATTACGTGAACCGTTCCGAGAAGATTTATCTATCGTTCGAATTGTTGCACCATTCAATAACACACCCAATTAAATACACGCTAAACGAATCAAGCGTACTCGAGAGTCAATCGTAAAAGTGACAATCTCGTATCGGCCGGAACGAAATCGCGAGAGTCCTTTATTAATGTCGTTGACTCACGACTAGAGAGAGGAGAGGGAAAACGTTGTCATGGGTCACTGCTCGGAACAATATCGCATCGCATCCTCTCGCTGATATTTTCGTCTATACTCACATATTTTTTTTGCTTGTAGATGAAAGCTCGGACCGTAAAATGGGTCGTGCACGTACCTCCGGAAGAGCCAGAGCGGATGCCGCTCGAGAACCAAGTTACCCAAGTCAAGTGTGAGTATACATGAATGAGTTTACATTCGAGTTATCTCTCCTCCCCCATTGCCAACGAAAAGTCCGGCGAACTCTTGGTGAGAGAGCCTTAATATTTTGATTGTCGTATACAGCGGGGGCTGGATGTGGGCTGGCTTTGATCGATCGTCATAAGCGTGTCGGGGCGTGGGAATCATTGGACTTGATAGGAGGGCTTACTTGCACATTGTTAAGAGAGAAGGCATGTTTCGCAGTAGCAGCTACCCTTGTTCTCGCCTCGTGCCTACAGTAGTCAGACGGACGACCGATAAACACGTCAATATACATAGGTGTACATAGACATTCCGAATGTTGTCACAGAGAAGCAAGCAGTCCAGTCGGAGACACATATAAACGGAGACCGGTGCGGCGAATGCCGTAGGTAAACCTCTCAAATCAACCCACTCGAGCAACTCTCTGATGTGTTACCCACGCGCGCGCGTTAAAATCCTGCAATATATATAACGAGAGCGCGCGGCTACTGCGAAATAGCGCGTGTTGCTCGCCCCTTGCCAGCGGCAATCGCCTACTCTCTCGAAATAGCGGCGAGAGCCTTCCCATCGGCAGAGCTGGCGGCTGCAGAATGACGGCCAGGCCCGGTAGCTCCTGCGCGCCTATACACGCGCACACCTGCCCGGGCACGGGAGAGAAAGTGCCTCGGCGGCGCGAAAAAGCCGCGGTGAACGGTGGAGGGGGGGGGGAGAAGCAGGAGCAGCGGGGCCTTACGGCGGGCTCGGGCGAACAGCTCCTGCGAGCTCCTGCGCGCCTGCTCACCTGTGCCTATCTGGGACTTAGCGCGGTCCTTCGCCTCGCCACGGCCGAGGAGCCGCGCGCCTGGGCCTTGCGCCCCGCATAACCGGCTACCCTCGCGACGATAAGACCCTTTCGCTCTCGCTCGCTGGCTTCTTTTTTCCCACCGCTCACTGCGCGATTAACGCCCGCACTTATATACTCGTACCCGCGGCTTTATGCTCCGCGTTTCGGCCTCTGATTGTGCGTGTACGGCTCGCTTTTTTTTTCTTTCTTTCTTTGATATTTTTTTTTCTCTTTGGGTTTCGATTTTTTCCGCTCGGTTCTCTTTGTGAAAGTGGAGAACTGGCGAGCCGCGGGGCTTGGTCTTACAACCGCTCATTTCAGCGCTTCGGTCGTTTTATTGAGAGACAACGAGAGAGAGAGAGAGAGAGAGAGAGAGAGAGAGAGAGAGATCCGGGCGATCCTTACCTTAGGCTGATCGACGGGCCGGCGTTGACCTCGGCGTTATAAGCCGGCTCTCCTTTACGGAGGCAATATCGAGCGGATGCGGCCCCGCTCACTCTCGCACGTGCGCGCGAGCGTATACACGAGGAGCAAGGCTGAATCATCGGTTTACGGGCCGCGTTCGTGATCAAGGGGATCGTGGCAGACTGTTGGCCCCCCCGGGGACTCTGTGGTAGTATTTGCGGTAATGGAGGTGATGATTATTTCAAGGCCAGGGCCTGCGTTAATTTGAGTAATGTATGCCGACGATTCGGATGCTAAATTAGTTTATGGGAGAATCGATAATGAGCTTTAAATTGAATGGATGTCGAAAAAAGGGAATAAAAGAAAATTGGCGTTTTTTTATGTAGTATTTTAGTTTGGGTTTTTGAGTGCAGATTTAATTTGAAATGAGTGAAAGAGTCATCGAAGTGATTTTTCTCGTGAAATCCTTAAATGACAGGTATACAGAAATTAGTACAGATTCATTAACATCCGTGACCTGTTCAATTAATGCACGTACGTTCTATTTTTGTTCTCGTTCCATGAAATGTTTCAATTACCATTCGGAATATTGTCGATTGTTAAAATAATACTCCTTTTCGATTAACATCATCGGAACTTAATTACAGCGGCCGAACAAAGCCGTCTCCGCCTAACTGTCGTTCCTCGACAAACTAACAAATCTTTAAAACCTCGATCTTTTCTTTTTCCAAAAGTATTACGATTCTTTTCTAAAAGCTACACAGGCTCTCTCCAGATAGAAATCAGCGTTCCCGAGGCTCTCGTACAAAGTAAAACAAATACAGGCGTCAAAGCTGGACAACGTGTACACGATGAGGCAATTAGAAAGAAAAGCAGTTAAAAAAGAAAAGAAACGTTAGGGAAAAGCAGGCCGGGAAAAGCATAAGTCTGGTAGCTTCGAAACCCAAATAAGGCTGGAGCCGCCCAAGAGATATAGGGAGGGAGAGACAGCCCATGCACTTCCGAGTTTATCCGAACGTGTCATCCTTCGACCCGCTGCTCCTTGAACAGCCGTAGCACGTCATAAGGAGAGAGAGAGAGAGAGAGAAAGAGAGAGAGAGAGCCCAGAAGAGGCCGTGTTGCCAGATTGCACGGCCCAAAAGGAGCGAGACGGAGCGAGGTCGTACGTATACATACAGGGGGGGGGGGAGGGGGGTACACAGTCGCGACGTACTACACACATACGCGTACACATACAGAAAAACGAGCGAGCCGGCAAGGCCTCCGCTCCGGAGCGTTTTATTTACGCATATGTGTAACGTGTTGTGTATAGAGGGCAGAGGGGGGGAATGCGCTTTTTACATTTAAAAGAGCAGTCCCTCCTCTCCCCCTTACGTTGCAGCAGCGTTACAGAAAAGCCTGCGCTTTGAGTTTATAAATAGAAAGAGCGCTGTGTTTATAACTACAGCAGGGGGGGGGAGGGAAGGGAACCGATATCCCCTTGTTGGTAAACACAGACTTGGACAAATCGGCAGAATCGGATGACTATTCGTCGAGAGGCCTGGATGCATTTTAGAGGCTCGAGAGAGTAGAGGCGACCGGTTGACTGGCCAACGGCGATCGGCTGACTGATCCTCGGCTGGCATCATTGATCCCCCCTCGACGAGGCCGGTCCAGGGTGAAGAAGAGAGCCGATCGAGAGCGTAAAGAGAGAGAGGGAAAGAACGGAGCAGACGAGAGCGTGCCGCCGCCAGGATAGGAGAGCGTTCGCGGTGTGGTTGCGAGGAGTACAAGGAGGGAGGGGAGAGGAAAGAGCGAGAGAGAGAGAGAGCGACTCCGGATTTCTCGTCGTGCAAGCGGTCGTCGTCTCGTCGGCGGTGTGACGGCGGCGGTGCGGCGGCGGCGGCGACTCTCTCGCGGCTAACGTGCACCACACGCCGATTCTCGCAGTAGTAGTCACGGAGCAGCGGCGCTCTCCCTCGCTCTCCCTCCCCGCGCGCGTGCATATAGCGTGTCTTATACACTCCGTATATACGCAGCGCGATCGTTCGCGGTGTATCTGCCGGGAGTGTGCAGCTTTCCGGAGCTCGTCGTCGGTGGCAACGACTCCGTCCAGCCCAACAAGTGTCGGTCAACCTTATCCGCGTACACCAGGTGTACTCATAGTGTGTGCGTCCCCCGGTCAGCAACCGCTTGTGCGTGTCCAGTGCGACCGATGGAGTTGTCGAGTGCCGCGGGCGCGCTCTCGATCGCGCCTCGGGCCGATAACCGCCCCGAGTGAAGCCGGCGCAGCTCAGCCTAATACCAGGCCGCGACTCCGGAATCAACAAGTGTCGTCGGCGCTCGGACCGCCGCCAGAGTGTCCGACGCACACCGAGGAGAGAACCTAACCTCAACGGGCGCGCGCGCCTCCTGGCTCCGTTTCTCGGCTCTCGCGGAGCGACCGCTGCTTGCATCAGCATATATAGGAAGTGCGCGTGCGATGAGAACTCCTCGTCGAGCAGCATACCGATCGCTGTGAAGCCTTGTCCTGGGGGCCCCCCAGCGCCCCGACTCCAAGATGGAAGTCCTCTACATAGGTGGGTCCCCGCCGCTCCTTCTCGCTCTGTCTCCCTCTCTTCGTGCCGCTTTCTCTCTTTTTCTCTTGGCGTTTACAAGGCCTCTCTGCCGCCCCCCCCCTCCGATGTATGTGTATCTCGCGCGCAGGACCTGGTGCGTGGGTGTGCAGACACTTCTTGCTGCGCTCCTATAGACCTGGTGTCAATGGCCCCCCGAGATCGGTCGTTAAAGGTCCTTCGCCAGATCGGCTCGCTTGACCGCCAGACTCTCTCTCTCTCTCTCTCTTGCGACTCCTGGTTCTGCTGGAGTAAAAAGAAGTCGTGGACGAGCTTGTTAAATGCCTACGTAAGGCTATTTCTTTGGTGTTAAGAAATGCCCTCTCTCTTTTTCTTGCTTTCTTGTTTGAGACTTTTACGTGCGGAGCAGAGTTGGGCGCAGGTTCAGTCGCTGCGTTACACACACACATGTGCAGGCAATTTTCGGCTTCCAGGAACGTCGTTTAGGCTCTCACTGTTTTGCGTGTAAGGGAATGTATATATAGGACGTTGATGCGGCTTGGGGCGCTTTGTTTATTCGGCGCACGCTTATCGGGCGAATTAAAGAATTCGTGGTTTACACGCGTCGGAGTAGGCGAGGGGTGGGAGCTGGACTGATGAGATAACGATCTCCGCGTATATAACAGCGTGTTGTATATAAACGTTATAATACGCTGGCAAACAATCTCTCTGCAGCTGGCATAATATTTGTAACTTTAATCCATGGCGTTATAGCCGAGGGAAGTATGAAAAAAAAGGCGAATAAAATCAGGTGTCCGGTCGGATTTTATCGGTCGCGTTATAATAGCTATTTGTACATTGCTGCATTGTCGACGCACAAATTACGTAGGCTGCGTATAATGGAATGCAAATGCGAACGTTCGACGGGATGACTGGATATTGCGTAGAGAAGGAGAGACGACGACGCGGATCGCAATAGACGCGCGGGCGCGAGTGCCGTATTTTTGTTTGTTACCATCTCCTCTCCAGCGTGCGTTACTATTTTAAGAAAACGCGTAGCTATAATTATCGTTTTACAAAACGCCTCCAGCGTATACGTTGTGTA
The DNA here is from genome assembly GCA_030522585.1 of Anagyrus pseudococci. Classification (NCBI taxonomy): domain Eukaryota; kingdom Metazoa; phylum Arthropoda; class Insecta; order Hymenoptera; family Encyrtidae; genus Anagyrus; species Anagyrus pseudococci. The sequence goes on from JAPYYQ010000217.1 coordinate 59,807, forward strand.
TATCTCGTTCCAACGAGCGATAAGATACTGTTACTTTATACGCTGAATTTATATCCGCTCGTGCATATATATCGATAACATTCTAGCTGCTTGACAATGATCCACTGCGCCTTCCTCTCCGATGCCTATGAAAAATCGGTATGTGCTCCGTAATCGGAAGGCTTCAGCTTCCAAAGCGGGGATAAACGCAACAGCGCATTCGCGACACATGTACGGGCAGATGCACGTAAAGAGTCGCGAGGCGCCAGAGCCATATATACACGATTCTGCTGGCGATGCTCTAAGCCTAAACGAGCGCGCGTGTCCGAGAGGCGATTCTCGCGCGCGGGGAATGGCAAAAACGAGAGAAGGAAAAGCCGAGTCGGATAGTGAGAAAGAGGAGGAGAAGTCCCGGGTCTCTCGCTCGGCCGGCGCGCGTCTCAATTAAGCGGCGCCGGAGGGGGGCCTGGAATCCCGATGGTCATACGCCGTCACGTCGCGACATTATCTAAGCGCAGTCTCTCGCGCGCACTCATGCCTGTGCGAATACGCGTGTATCTTATCGAGGCACTTCTGCCGCTCGAGGTGGACACTCGTCGAAGGTGGCTCTTTCTATAAATTCGCGATCATTTTTTTTTTTTAACGACGCTCGCATACTCTGTCGCAAACTTGCCATTAGCGTACACTCAGCTCGAGAGAGAAATTCCGGGAAACTTTTACCCGTTCGGCAATTAACGTGGGAGAGCTAGTTCGCTCGTAAAAAAAGGAGCAGCTCTCTGCGTGCGCTCACTCTCTCGCGCGCGACGTGTATTAAAAGTCGTAATAAGACACTCGCTGGAGTATGCAAACATACGCATAAATTTCTTTCGCGCTTAACTGGGATAGGGGGAAAAGGAGGAAAAAGTCGCGGGTCTATAAAACAATTCGCGCCAGTTGGTCATCATCGTTGTCGTCGTCGTCGTCGACACATCGAGCTTGATCGAAGTAATCCCCCCTCTACCTCCCCCTGTAGCATTACGTAAACGCTTAGTTTGCGAATGTAAGCGTGCGCGTGCGAGTGTACACAATGAACACTCTCTCGTGTCTCTATTTACACTTCGGCGAAACAAAAAAAACAAAAAAAATAAAAGCAGCTGGGTAATAGACGTTCGCGAACGATCGCTGAATTGGATAGAGGAGAGGCTCAGCGGGTGGACAAAAAAATAAATTAATGAATCTCGGTCAGAACTATTAGGAGGCCGTTAATGAACAACCGCCGTGTACACACGACGAGAGAAAGATGCGAATGTAAATTGTTTCGGAATGCCCTTCTGCAGCTTTTAATAATCGTCGCTGCTGCAATTGTTTTCCGCGTAATGACCGTACGGAGAATTAAAGACTGACCGATGGAATTAGCGATTGTATACCGGCGGCGTCGAAAATACCGTGAGAAAAAAGTTCATTTGAATTTTTAAACAGCCAGCGTGAATCTCTCCCCGCGATTTATATAATTATAACGAGCTTGTCCCCGCTGTAAAAACTAAATCGTCAATCGGTCAGCCATACAACGCGCCGATTTCAACTAGCAAAAAAAGACGTTAGCTAACGAAAAAAGAGAGAGAAAAAAAAGAACAAGCTCGCCATTTCCTGCGTCGATTATCGATGTACTAAATTCCACGCGTAAATCGAGTCTTGTAACGATCCGCATCTCCGGAGCGATTCATCTCTCTCCATTAGTTTATCCCTCGCGTCCGAAAGTAGCCGGGCTGTTCAACCTGATAGGCTAAAAATTTTTCCGCAGGCTATGGGGCCAACGACACCGGGGCGCATTGTGTATATCGGAGAGTCGTACACAAACGTCCGTCCGTTTTATTTGTCGAGCGTTGGCGCGGGCGCTCTATACGCACACTTTCGCGCGCGGCTTTACGGCGGCGCGCCCCCCGTTGTTCCCGCGGATATAAAGCCCTGCGCGCGCGCGCTCCGTGAAAGTCAGAGGCGTTTCCCTCGGGCGCGGGAGGCTTTGTGCTCTCGGCGTAATTAGCCTCGACGATCGCCGGCGATATCTGTATTAGCGGCCTACCGCGCCTTCCCACCATTTGTTTCCGTTACACAGCCGCTTGACCATACGCATCGGCTACTTTTTTCCCCCTCCGTTGCGGAAAGTCAGAAAAGGCCGAGGATTTGCTTATCAACGCCCTGTAGCTCGTAAGCCTGTCAGCCCTCGCGCACTTATTATTATTTTTTTGTTCCCTCCGGCGGGAATCAAACCAGCGGTTATTTTCGTGTCCTCGAAAGTAAGCCGGGAAAGAGAGTGGGTAAAGGAGCTGGAGGAGTAGAAGGAGCAAAGCATACACCCTGAAGCGTGTTTAATGGCTTTCGAAATGAGCCGGCGGCGCGGGACCAATGCGGGAGAGACGAAGAAAAGCCGAGAGACCGAAAATAGAGTATTCGAGAGAGAGAGAGAGTAGGAGCGACTGAGAGAGAAAAAGAGACTCGACAAAGCCGTTCGATGCCGGGATGTTTTACGCGCTCTCTCGGTCCCTCGCGCACATGTGTGTACACACGTGCGGCAGAGCGCGCGAACAGAGCCAAAGCCGTCGAAGAATATGAGGGGTGGTATTTTTGTATAGTACGGCAGCGTAACCGATGTGCGGTGCGTAAATGGGCAATAACGTACCAAGCCGCAGATACTTCGACTCGATATTTCTTTTTTTTTTTCAACAACTCGCGGTTCTGCGAGTGTCTTCCTTTCTCCCTCGCCATTGTCTTTCTCTCTGCAGCTCCGTAGCCCTGAGCTACTTTTACTTATCGACCGGAGAACTGAGCCGACAGCGAAGGCTTGGGGGGGGGGCTTTATTTTTGAGAGAAAATTTGAATGTATGAATATGTTGTTCGAATCGAGAGAAGAAAAAAGGGGGAATATTAAGACGAAAGAGTTGCGCCACGAGAAAGGAAAACGCGGAGAATACCGTATTCGTGGCACCATTCTCGTCTTGGCCGTATATACCCCATGGCGTATAAGTGCTACTCTCCGGTTGATCACATAACGAACGTGATTGCCATTTTGGAGCAGTGCTTGTCGAGCGATCGCTTATATACCGGGAATCGTTTGCTTTCAAGCGAAATTTCAGTAGCGACAAATTTTAAATCATTATAAATCATTCGTATTGTCAACCATTACGAAACAATGATCGAATCCAGATAAATAAAAATGTTATGGAAAAGCAAACTTTAATTACGCCGGCATTTAAATTTCCAAAACGAGTGGAAATGGCAGTTGAAGGAGACGTAAACAGTCTCGCAGCGAATGAAATTCCGGTCGAACGCTCGAAAAGGTAAACAAACAAGTCGGCGACCCTTCGCATAGAGTCGGCTTCTCCCATTCACGCGCGTCTCGACGCGCCGGCCGATGAATCGCGTGTTGCACCTGCGACCTTCCGGCCTCCTCGTGTGTTGTTGGTAAACGCGTGTCTGGCATCGGCAAGACCATGCGTATTATATAGGTTTTTAAAGGGACTACTTGGGCATGCGCAGTCGATCCTCTTGGAACACGTGCTTGCGTACCCTTTTTTTTTTTGGAGCAGTCGCGTGAGTTTGGGTATTTCCGTGTGACGGTAGTTTTGTGTTTTATCTTGGAATCTTTGTCTTTTTTTTGGAGTTTTTAGGATATCAAGAATAAATTTTAATTACAGATACTTGATGACGGCTAATGTTTTTCTTTTTTTTCCAGACGAGCGGGAAGACGTTCAAAAGAAAACATTCACCAAATGGATAAATTCGCAGTTGCTCAAAGTAATTCATAGCTTTCAATTAACGGTATTCCCATTAACGATATTGCCGTTCGTTTATAATTGAATGATTTTATTTGTTTAGTATCAGCACGATCCTGTCGCCGATTTGTTCTTGGATTTACGAGATGGAAATAGATTGCTTTCACTTCTAGAAGTCTTGACGACCAAATCATACGTGAGTTTTCTGCGGAAATCAATTGATATGTTTTAAAGTAAAATTGCGAACTTATAAGTGATTGCTTTTATTTTAGAGACGAGAACGAGGTCGAATGAGGGTTCATCATTTAAATAATGTAAATAAAGCCTTACAGATTTTAGAGCAGAACAATGTAAGTAGCAATGTACGTTTTTGTTAATCATCTTATTGGAAGTATAATAATTTATCGATTATTTAATTGCAGGTAAAACTTGTCAATATTAGTAGTAACGATATAGTAGATGGAAATCCAAAATTAACGCTTGGACTGGTTTGGAGTATAATTTTACACTGGCAAGTACATTATCATTTGAAAGACTTAATGACGGAATTGCAACAAACAAATTTGGAAAAAACACTTCTTGCTTGGTGTCGTCAAACAGTTCAGGTTTGTTTTTTTATTATATTTTACCACGAAATTTACGTATAATGTTGTTCAAACATAAATTGAATAAAAAAATGTTTTCTCCAGAACTACGAAGGTGTTGACATAAAGAACTTTACTACTTCGTGGTCTGACGGCCTGGCGTTTAATGCGTTGTTGCATAGGTGGAAACCGCAATTGTTCGACTTTGGCACCATTGCCCGTAAACATCCGAATGCAAGACTCGAGCATGCCTTTAGACTCGCACAAGAGCAACTGGGAATTGAAAGGCTACTTGATCCTGAAGGTGCAATGTTAAAAACAATAATTTTTTTAATTTTTCAATGAATTTTATTCAAAGAACAACTAATAAAGAAAGAACCTTGCTACAGTTTTAACTCTTCATTTTCGTTTGAATAGTCTTTAACGATTGTATTTCCTTTCAGATGTTAACACATCGGTGCCGGACAAGAAATCGATATTGATGTATGTAACGTGCTTATTCCAATCGTTGCCCCATTCTGGTCAAGACATCGAAGGCATCGACATATCGGCAGCCAGCGATTCTGGATCTACCGCCACTACACCAGGAATCGAGGTAACCGTTGACAAAAATTTAGTTGTGTCTGGTGAAGGGTACAAAGAATAACAAAATAAAACAACAACAAGAGTCGGAGAGAGACTCGGGTTCAATTTAATTAATCGAGGTTAATCAAGAGGAGCAATACTTTTGTGTGGAGTCACGTCTGGATCTAGCCCTTTATTGATTTACCAATCGAGAGACGATGAAATAAATAATATAATATCGTAAAATAAGAAAAAAAAATATATACCTTTACTTTAAAATGAATTACCTGCTTCCTTTGTTTAAAGCACATAAATGAAAAGAATACAATTGATCAGCGATTAAAAATAATTTTGTACAATATTTACATAAATTTCTGGCCCATACTTGTATTTATTATTTTATTCAATTGTTTACATACACGTTCATTTTCATTGGTCAATCATGTACATACACCTACTTATACTCGCGCATATTCACAATCAAAATAATTCATTACGTAGAAGAATAAAACTTATTTGCAATCATAAAAAAATCATGTAGCCGCGAATCCATGATTTAGCCAATGATAAACATCGATTCTCTAAAGCTATAACTCGATGCTACGTAGATCAACGTTGGAAATAGCAACAATCAAATATTGTATCTCCTTATTCTTATAGGCATCACGGTGCTATATTTATTTTTTCTAAAAAGCTTCATATGCTTCATTAACTGATAAATTTTATTGTGGGTGTAGGACGGGTTTCCGTTAGATTAGAATGGAGCTTGTGATAAGACTTACTCCGTCGGTAATTACGAGAAAATAAATGTATATATATATATATATAAATATATGTACATATAATATCATATACGCAAGACAAATTATCGGTAAAGTAGCGTATACAGCGGTTACAAAGAATAACCGAAGTAAACTTCGAGTTTAATTTATTTAATTAAAATTAGTTAAGAAAAGCAATATTTTCATGTAAAACTAAATTGACGCGCGTATTCGTACATTAAAGTAAATAACAAATTATCCATTTCTCGTACTCTACGCCGACAGCGCTATGCGCGCGCGAATGTCGCTCGACCGGGTCAGAGAGCGCTCGCAGTAGAGATCAATGATCCCGAGCGGTATAAAATCGAATTTATGCAAATTGCTTATTTTATAATGCCAAAAGCAGCCGGTTTTTTAAATTAATTTACCGATTGAGAGCCGATGAGATGAAATATATACTTTACAGGGTGACACCGCGCAATTCGAATTGTCCGTTATACGATTTTTTTTCTCATCTCAAGCCTTATCAAGATAACATCAATTCCAAATAATAATAATACGCAAACTGTTTTCTTTCAGCAACCGAACGTGACTTTTCCCCAATTTCCGATATTCGAATCACAGCCGCCGACCTCTCGGCCACTAAGCCTAGCTACGAACGTGTCCGTGGAGTTGGGCGGCTACCAGGTTGCCCTTGAAGAGGTGCTTGGTTGGCTACTTGGAGCAGAAGACGTGTTGAGCCACGCCGCCGAGCCAGCCGATAGTCTCGAGATCCTGAAACGCCAATTCCGTGAGCACGAGACCTTCCTTGTCGAACTTTCGGGACATCAAGACGGCGTAGGAGCGGTCCTCGAGGAAGGTGAGCGTCTGTTAGCCGAAGGTCAGCTGCAGAAAGACGAGGAGCACGAGGTGCGACTTCAGATGAGTCTGCTTAACTCGCGCTGGGAGGAGCTGCGTAAGCGAGCCCTCGGTCGACAATCTCGCATCCATCAGGTAAGAGAGTGTCAATCAGCTTCTGTTATTGAGCAAAGTATAATTAAGTTTTAATTGAAATTTTATTGTTCATAGACTTTGATGGAAATGCAGCAAAGACAACTGGAATCGCTACGCAAGTGGCTAATGGAAACTGAAGATCGAATTTCGCATTTAGCGAGTCTCGAAGGCAAGTCGCCTTTGGGAGATATGTTGAAGCAGATTTATGAACTTGAGGAGGATATAAAAAATCAGCAGGTTGTCGTTGATGGGCTTAAAAATATGGTCGTTGTTGTCGATGAAGAAAACTCCGAAACAGTTTATGCGCAGATGGAAGACCAGTTGTCAGCTTTAGGTATGTTGTCACAATATTTAATGAAAAAAAAGAGTCTACAATTCAAAATTGAGATAAATTAACTTCTTGTTTAGGTGAACGGTGGACACATATATGCCAATGGCAGCAAAAGCGCTTACAAAGTTTGCAGTCTCTATCTTCCTTGCTGGATAACTTGCAAAGCGATTATCAAAGGTTGCTGTCGTGGTTGAACGAGACAGAAATTCGACTAAAGCAGATGGAAGCAGCGCCAGCTTGTGAAATCGGTCAGGTGCTTGAACGTATAAAAAAACTTCAATTAATGAAGCAGGAAATGAATCTGGTGCAAAACAAATTAGCTTCTTTACAAAAATCTATACAGGATTGTGAAGGCTATGAAACAATTTCTGATTGTCTAAGTATGCTTGAAAAACTCGAAAATCTGGAAGATCAATGCGAAGCTGTTGGTCAGATCATGGAGGTTCAAAGTTTAAGGGTATGTTAAAATTTAAGAATTTTTTGATCTAAATGTTTAAATAAAACTATTTAAAGTATATAATACATTTTCATAGATATCAAGTTCCGGATTTGAAGTTGATTTGTCAAATCCAGACGTTGTACCTATGGCAGCAAACGATTGGATCAATGAATCTATAATTGGAAATGCACAAAAGGAAGAACTAGCTGCAAAGGTATATTTTGGCTGCAACAACCGATAAAAAAATTTTTTAAGTTATTTTTGTTTTAAATAAACTATTCAATTTTCTTTACAATATTTTAGTCGCCATCACACAGTGACTCAAAGAAACGCCGTATTGACAGTCCTACAAGAAAAGAATTTGAAACTGCATTGATAACTCTGTATACATTTTTGGATTATTTTGATCTAGAAATAAGTCGTTTTGATGGTGTTTTCGATAAATTGACCACCGACGAGAAAAAAATTTCATACAATGACAATCAAGCGGCAATGGATCTGCACAAAGATGAATATGAAAAGACTATGCAAGTTGGAAAGCGTCTATTGGAAGAGCTTCAGCAAGCTAATGAAAGTTATGACGACGAGGAATCAAAAATAAAGAGTATAGAAGAGCGTTGGTCTACCTTAACAGCCCGGTTGGACGAAATGAAAAGAAAGATTGAATTTTCATTAAAAATTAAAGAATGTAGAGTTGAATTAACAAGCTTGCAATTGATGTTAGATGGACACACCAAATGGTTGGAATCTAATCGTGAAAATAGTCAAGTTGAATTATTTACTGTAAAAGTGAAATCAATGAAATCTTGCGAAGATCGAGTTGATAAATTAACAAGTACATTAGATGAAATCGCGAATGAAGCTGTGGATAATGAATTTTCTTCTCTGAAATCAGATGTGAATCAATTTGTTCTTAATTGGAATAACCTTATAAAAAGGTAAAGTTTAATTTTCGTATTTTATAAAGAGGTAAAGTCAATATTAATAATTTAACATTGTTTTAGATTGTCTGATCGTGCTAACGAGTTAAGCAATGCAGCAGACAGAACACCACCTAAAAAATACAATGACACAATGAGTACACTTTTGTCATTTATTAATAATATTGAAGGCGTCTTATTATCAGAACACGCTGTTATATCAGATGAAACATCAATGCAAGAAAAAGTTAAAAGATTTAAAGAGCTACAAGTATCTTTAAAATCTCACCAAAATAATTTTGATTACGTGAATAAAGTTGGTCAAGATTTAATTGTTAAAATGGGCAGTGATAACCAAAGTCTTAAAATTAAAGAAGAGCTCCAAGATCTTAATACAAAGTGGAGTGATATACCAATTATTTTAGAGGAAAGATTACACAAACTCTCCAAAGGTAATTTTAATTAATAATTGGCTATTTAAAGAAATATTTGACTTTACCTATTTAAATTTATGTTTTATGCAGATATTGAATCTTTAAAATCATTTGACAAAGAACTGTTGAGTTTGGAAGACTGGCTAGAAAGGACGAATGCGCGTTTACGAGACATTTCAGAAGATTCGACTGTAAATGACGTTGAAACAACTGAATATAAGCTCCAGCAAATTCGAGAACTTACTGAAGACATTAATAAGACCAAGCCAAATATTGAAAATCTGCAAACTGTAACCAACACTATGCTGGAAAACTCTGAACCAAATTTTGCCATCATCTTAAATGGCAAACTTGAAAATGTATCTTTCAAGTGGAATACTATCGTTGACGAAACAAAAGTACAAGGAGACAAGTATGAGAATGCTCTGCGCAAAAATGACGAAGTAAGCAATTAACTAGCCTTAATAACATTTCAATTAACGGTAAAATCAATTGGTTTTTAATAAAATACTTTTTTCTAGATCATTAGTGGCATCGAAGATTTCACAAACTGGTTGGCGAACCTTGAAACCGAGATCCCGGTCGAGGGCAAGGTCACCTCGTCTGTCGAACTGTTTCAGGCACGCGGCCGCTATCAGACGTTGAAGGACAAGGTTGATCGACGTGTCGAAGAGTTCCGCAATTTGAATGAACTTGGTAGTGATAAGCTTTTAAGCTCGGAAGGCTCGTCAGTGCATGAGCTTGGTCGGCGTTTTACGTACTTGAACGCTCGCTGGACCGACGTGACTGATCGCATTTATGAACGTTACAAACACTTCCAAAATGCCAGTCATGAGTACGGCGAGTTTAGAGCTCTTGTGGCTCAAGAGAGCGACTGGCTAGACAAGCTAGAGAAAAGATTGCGTAAGTCTAGTAAAAACGCTGCTGATGCCGAGGACATTTCAGAAGAGCTTGATGTGAGTACTTTGATCTATTAAGTTTTTCAATAAAATTTAAGTGTATCTCAATTTATCGCTAACTTTATTGAATCCTTTTTTAATTTATAGGATTTGGAAAATTATATCAGAAATCATCCAGATTCGCGTTTCGAAAAATTAAAAGAAATTGGTAAACAATTAGTTGACAATGACATCATGACGCAGTCTATACAAACGGACGTAGAAACATTAATTAATCGCTGGCAAGAACTGAATAAGCAGGTATGTTTTACACTATAAATTTTATGTTCACTAACGTAATATTCGTCGTTGCAATCAGTGTTAAAGCTTTGCGCGGCAAAGCCAAGCTTCTCTTTGAATAACAGCATGCATGTGGCGATAAAAGTAACCGTGAAGTTAATGAGACATACAACAAACGATTATTGTTATTCATAACGATTCAAATACTGATGTTGTATTCGGAGTCTCAATGTATAAAAGAAATTGCTTTTAATCACTATTATTTATAAAACCATTTCATTTTTAATTTCAACTTCATATAACTTATTTTAAAAATTAACAATTCTTCATTTAAAAAAAGAAGCTACGCTAATGCCGAAGAATTAAGAAAGCGTTATTTTAAATTACAATTTCCATTTTACGATTCTCCGCCATCAATTTAATAAAAGTAACGTAACAAGCACGCACTTTGCAAATGAAAAGTAAAGGCGGAAGAAAAAGAAAAGTACGAAAGACAAAAAATAAAAGTGTACGAGTGGATTGAAATGCGAGTAGGCGAGATGAGAAGGAGTAGGAGGAGGAGGGTGTATGTGTATCTTGAATTGTCGAGCGCAGGCAAGCGAACGAGCCAAGCAGTTGGAGGGATCAGTGAAGCAGGCCCAGCAGTCCGAGGGCCGGATCCTCGCTCTTCAGCATTCCTTAACGCAAGTAGACTCGGTACTAACCGCACGGCTTGACTGCGACCTCACTGCCGTCGATTTGCCTCACGACTACCAGGTCTGTTGTTCCATCCATACTCGCTTTCTCATTCATCGTTTGTTTCATCCTTGGGGTCGTTTCTTTTTTCCACGCTCCTTTTCTGCCTCCAAGAACTTGTGGTTTTAATTCTGGTTTATGTACGTTTTTTTTTCTTTTTTTTTAATTATCTGTACAAACTACCGCTTATTCGAGACGGAGAACATTCAAATTAAACGAACAAGTGACAAGGCTATTGATTTTTAATAAATTTCACGAATTGTGTGATCAAACTAAGTGACTAACTACATTGATTTTAAGCGCGTACAATAAGTGTCTCTGTGTGCGAGTGTCAATACTTAACAGGCGCGCCTTGGCTGTCATAACAGATGCATTGTAATGCGTATCGCCATAAAGCCGCTCATTGTTCTAATCCCCTTCAAAGCATAAGACGGCCTATCTGTACGTGGATCTTCGCGTCGATCTAAATATTTTACATACGCGCATTATTGCAAAATGTACTAACACCTTACCGTGTATATAGGGATTTGCATTTAGATCGAGGTGTCAAGCTTACCACATCATTCATGGCAATCGTGACGTGGTTAATAGTAAAACATCAACCATTATTCTTTTATCGTTGCTTAGAGTCATACTCGAAATTTCATTCTAAATTTAACTAAAACATGCTTCTATTGATTACAAAATTTTAAACAACCACAAGAATAAGGAAAAATTATTAAATTAAGAATTGTTTATTACAGCTGACTATTTATAAAAAGTAAATTAAAAATTTTAATAAACAAATTTTAGAAATTATTGGAGGAAATGGACAGCCAACAGACGACGCTAGACGAAATGGCCAGCCAGGTGCAAACTTATAAGGCGGCGGGTAAGCAGGAGGCGGCCCAGCGACTCCAGGAGCAAATGGTCCTGATCCAACAAAAGTTCGACGAAGTGCAAGCCAAATTCCAGCGTTTTCGGTCACCGTCGAACATCGAGCCTCGATTATCGCGGGCCCTACGTGAGCTGCGAGGCATCGAGGAGGCCACCTGCCTCCTGGAACTCGCCACTGAGGATCCTGAGGCCATCGAACGACAACTCAAGCACTGTCTCGTAAGTGGAATTTGTTTTTCTTTTGTCCGGCAGCTTGTTTTGATTTTAAAATGCTTGTTTTGTTTAGCGTTTCTATGAGACTTTGAGCGAGATTAAAGGTGAAATTGAGGGCATTATCGTTGCCGGTCGTAAAATTCTCGAAGAAAATAACGTGGAGAATCCTGATAAGTTCTCCAAGCGTATCGATACTCTTAAAGAGTTGTACAACAAGGTAATTTTTGTTATTGATAATGCAACTGTTTGTTATTCTTATTTTGAAATAATCAAATTTTTTTTTTCTACACAGCTCGGTACGCAAATATCAGATTCAAAGGTGATGCTGGAATCTGCTTTGGAATTATCTAGAGACATGTATAAACAGATGACATATTTGAACATGTCGATCGAAAGTATTAATAAGGAACTCGACACCCAGAAGCACAGACCGGATCTTCCAGTGAACGCTATTTACGTTGCGGTAAGTTAAGCCCCGTGAGATAATTTGCTCCCCGTCGATAAAGTAACAGCTCTTTCAAGGGTTGAATCAATCTTGTTTTTTGCTCATAGGAAACGCTTACGGAAGTAATCCCGCGATTGAACACCATTAAGAACAAGCTTTACCAGACCCAAGACGAATTTTCGAAACTTTGCCATCCGACTTACCTTGAACAACTAAAGGAAAAGCTCAGCGACGTCATTGATAGACTTGCTAATACGGAAAGGCGATTACGACTTTGCCACAGGCCTGAAGTATGCAGACTCGGATTTTAATTAAACGATTTTTGATAACTAAAAATTTATTTTAAATATTGTTTGTTTATAGGAGGAGCCGAATGTAGATGAAATAAATGCTTGGCTATCGCAAGTTGAGGATAAATTGAACAAACTAGACAGTGTTCCAGTTGAACAATTGAATGACAAGCACTTCGAACAATGCAAGGTAAGCATAAAAGCAAATTGAATAATTTAGAAAATGTGAATTATTTCAGTAACTTAATAAAATTTGGAAATTCAGGCAATACAGACAGAAATAATGGAAACGAAACCCAAGATTGTACAGCTGCAACGTTACTCTTACTATTCGAAAGTAGCCGGTGTTTGTAAACGATGGGAAGACATTTCCAACAGAATACAGGTAAGTTTTGCATTTTTAAGATTCCACTTAAACTACACAACTTATGTAGATTATTACGACGCAATGTCTTTAATATTGATTTGCACGCTTAATAGAACGGTGCATAAGTTGTGTCACACAATTATCGCTTTTTCATCTTATGCTTCTGCTTTTTCTTAACAATTACCATGTATTTTACTTACTACAATAGTTTAGTTTTTAAAATCACTTACAAGCCACACCAAGCATCAACTTGTTAAATTTATGTCTTATGTTATTAGTTACGTATGACTTGATAATACGTAGTGAATCGATGTTTATCTCCAAAATGAATATGTGCTTTATATGTTACCTTTAGTTAATTTTAAAATCCAAGGTAATGGAAATTAATCGTGTGTGCGATTAGCGTATCGATTTTTGTATAATATATATGTGTGTTAAAAATAAACGTTTGTATACATATAATAATATGTACAGAATGAAGAACGACAGTTATTAGATTTTTTTGTAAGTTTCAATAATTTTTACACGTACAAACTTTTGCTGTACCCAAAAGTGCTCAGTGTACAGTTACAATGTGACATCACTCTCCAAGTTTAAACGTACGAAAACGTTCATGACAGATTTTTGTGTGCGAGAAAGATACATGGATCTTTGTAACGATTGTCTATCCCCTTCGGTGTTTTCTGTTTTACAACCTTGAAAAAAGGGGCACTCATGATAAAGTGGTCGAGAAAAAAAAAGAGAACTGCCCGGTGAATGCATTGGTGATGGATACGTAGCGCCGGAAGAGCAAGCAATACGTTACAACATCGCGAACATTTTCCTTCTACTACTCAAAGAAAAAAAATTTCACTCACGCATATCTGTTGCCCTTTTTCTGTTTCCCTTACTTCAGCGGCTTGACCCTTTAGATTTGTTTTATTATAAACTCTGATTTTGATGATGATTATTAACTAAGCATGTTTTACTAAAATGTTGGTAGTTCTCTAATTAATTTTATTTACAATTCAAGTTTTTTATATTCGAAAAAATATTTATTGTAAAGAATTTAATCAGTATTATTGATATAGATTTATAATCCTGATTATTTTGTAAAAATATGCATAAAAATAATTTTACAATGTTAAAAATGTAAAGTCTCAATCAGACTGTTTTATAATTTATCATAAGATTTGATAATCATTGAAACAAAATTTACAAGAGGAAATATTTGAGTAAAAACGTTTTAATGCTGCTTTACGGTTCTACCTTCTTGTGCACGCTGTTTTCTTTTGCTCTTTTTCGTGTGACGCAGCTTATCGCTTAAAAATTCAATTTATAAAGATTTGTGAAAAGTAAAAAGGATACGTATTCAGTTAAGTATTGAGATATATGAAAATATTAAATTTCATTATGTAAAAAATATGATTGTGCACATCAAATAAAAAACTTCGAGTGTATTGTTGGGGATGGAGTTAGCTCGGCCAATGTGTCACTGCTGTGTCGTCTGTTTCGCAGGGATGGATCCACAGGATCACTGATAACTTATTAGTTAGCTCTAAGAGTGAATCAACTGAGGGGGGAGACAGGCGCAACACATCCGGATTGGACAGAAATTCTCTGAGGGCTAACGACAACAGCAACGGCCGGTCCAACACCAATTTGGGTTCGCAAAACAATTACCAAAGAATGGGCGTATTGCTCCATTCTGACGCTTGTCTTACTATAGACGTAAGCTTGCCATTAAATCGCCGAAACTAGTGATTATCAATATACATTAAAAAAAAATTAAATTTCTTTAACATCAGTAGAATGTATAAAAATTTAAAGATGAATTTATAAATTCAAATCGAAGCGATTTAACGCTCGCTTACATCTACGGTACTCCCTGCGTCCTTTGTAACGATATGTCAAGAGTGTAAACCGAATTACTGACGAACCTCCCTCCGCAATTGGCTCAACAGCAAACAGAATAACTCCCGAATCGTCGCCAATAGTGTGCCAAAACGTGCGTAGCCACAAGTCGACGGGCAAGTTCGATCGGAGCCACATAATCGACGTAAGCCGTACCGTGCGACGCCGGCTGAATATGAGTTCGATTCCGGACCTGGTGCAAACCTCCCAGTGTCAAGAGCCAAGTCCCTCGGACGAGGAGGATCAAGTGGACGAAGGTCAGATGACGACGGACGTCGACAGGGACGAGTTTTTCCTCACGAAGAACAGCAAGCTCTTCTCCCAGGTGTCGAGCAACACTCTGCGAGCCTCACCACCTGTGTCGCCGCCACCGGAGAATGGACCCGGCTGTCGGGTCGTCGAGGTCAAAGCTCGGGAGATCGTCAAGGCCGTGGCCGGAGCGAGCGGCAGCGATGATCGCGTCGTCCTGCCCTCTGCGAATTTCGGCGTACAGCAGACGCCACAGGTACTTGGCAATCGAGAGCGGCGAGTTCGAATGTTACTGCGCGATTGGGAGCGAATAGTCACGATGATCGTTGCGTGAGATGTAAATGCAAAAGCGTATGCGTGTGCGAGCTTGGGACGAGAGTGAGTGTAGAGAGCGAGAAAAGAGAAGAAACGAGTCGAGACTGGGACTGATGTGCGTAGGTCGTCGAGCGAGTCGAGATCGTCGAGGACACGGAGACGGAGTCGGAGTCGGTGGACACGGACCCCGAGGAGAAGCAGCCCGCAGGCAATGGCCAGCCGGAGCTCGCGTCCCCGCGGACACCAAGCCGAGAGCCCGTGTCGATCCTGAAGCGCAGCGCGGCAGAGGCAGAGCAGCGCGACCTCGCCAACCTACTCGACGAGGCCCTTAACCAGTCGGGCTCGAGCTTCCTGCAGCGTGCGAGACTGCCGCTGGTCACCTCGACGCCGACCCAGGTGACGCGCACGCGCATCGACACCGAGAGCGTGGCCGAGTACCTCGTCCTCGACGACGGGGACGTTTCGAGCGTCCGTCGTAATTTGTCACTGAATCGCTCGACACCCGAAGCCGTCGAAGCTCCTGGCAAGCGGAAGACGGCCAATGGCAAGGAGGTGACGTTCGCTAGGCCCCCAGGACCACCGGGCCGCAACTCGCCCCTCACCAAACGCACAAGGCTACGGGAGATGCCGTCGGGCGAGCTGGTGCGCGAGGACTGCGACAGCTTCTACGGCAGCGACAAGGAGACCGACGACGCTCTCATATTCTCCGACGACACCGAGATCGACGTTGGGAGCTCGAGCTCGGAAGACGGCGAGCCTGGAGCTGAAGCCAAGCGGCAGGGCAAAGCCGGCGTTAAGGATAAGGTAGAAGTTTTGGCTGGTAGGAGGAGGAAGACAGAGACGGTTTTTTAGTCAGAGAGTTGAATGACTTGGCTGTGGCTTGTTATTTCGTTATATTTATTTCACATCTTTTACGTAAGCTAGATCATCCTAGGAATTATCTTAAAAATATCTTTAACCATCGTATGTAAATTCAAACTTATATTTATAGTCATATGTATTTTTCAGGTATACTCATTATTCATTATCTCAATATTTACAAAAGCAAAAATAATAATAAACAATTAAAATGCGAGTCAGCAATAATCGACGCGAGAATACAAACGTACAGCACTCGCAATAACCCGTGCAATTTCCCAGCGTCGGCAGCGCTAGCTCTCGTCTATCAAATCAAATAAATACCGAAGAGCAATCGATCAGCAAGAAGCGCTCGTTTCGTGCTTTTGAACTTTTCGAATTTCAACGAGGGGAAGCTTTTCGCTTGGGACGCCGCGGAAAATATTAATAACTCGATTCAAATGCGTCCTCCGCTGGGGGGGAGAAGGAGTAGGACGACCGGCAGTCCCAAGCGTTTATTATAGCGCGCGAAGCCGAGCGTCGATGCGCGCCAAAGTTGCACGATTGTTACCTCACCCTCTCCTCGACGAAACGAGTTGAGAAGTGCTCGTGGCGTACTTGCCCGCGGAAATCGAGTTCGCTCGATCGCGTCGCGCTTCGAGTTTGCAGCCCAGCGACGACGCTGGAAATTGCCCGCTATGCAACTCGGTAATTCGACTGGGCGCCGACTTGCCGTCTCTCTGTTTATTAAGCTGAGAACGAGAGGGGGGTATAACCGCTCGCTCGATTGCACCTCAATTGAAAACTTCGTCTCCATAATAAAACGCTGGCTCGCTTCGATTGATTATTATTTCAGTGTGTGCGCGTAGTTTTCAGCGATGACCGCGAGTGTGTTTATTAAATTTCACGAATGTACGAAACTTTATCGTAGGCCGAGCTCGAGAAGACGAGTCAACGGGTTCAGACGAGCAGTGCCCAGGAGCAAAGCCTCGCGAGCGAGAGGAGGCTGCCTGTGAAGACGGGCCGTGTGTCGAGGGCTGCCATGGAGAGGGAGATTCGAGAGTTCGAGGATTTGGCTCAGCAGATGCTAAGCCGTATGGATATTATGCTGATGACCGTCGGGGGAGTGACCAACGAAAAGGACCCTGCTAAACGCCTCGAGGTACTTTTACTCTCTTGAACTAACCGAATGTACATTATAGAATAGGTGATTTAAAGAAATGCTTATTTTACAGATCCTGAAGGCCGAAAAGAGCTGTCTAGCTTCGGACGCGGCGACATTGATAAGCCGGGGCGATGGCTTAGTGATGAGCGTGCACGCGGGCGACCCCAGCCGAGCGGAGAAGATCAAGCAAGAACACCAGGACCGGCTGCGGGCCAAGTTCCACCAAGTTATGCAAGAGTGCGAGACTAAGCGGGCTCAGGCGTTGAGGGCCGAGGATGCCCTGAGGTCTTACGAACGATTGCTCGCCGAGCTTGACGACTGGTTCCGCGTGGCGCCGCAAAAACTCGAGCAAGCTAACAACTACGAGGGACAGCTCGAAGCTTTTACCGTCGAGTTCGATGCGCGACAGGAACAGGTGAAGCGGCTTGGACAGCTGCAGCAGGAGCTCAAGCGGCTTAATGTTGCTCACAACGAGACTGCATATTACGGCATAAGCGGACGCTGGCAGGAGATTAGCTCGCAGTTCAAGCGATTCAGCGGAAGCAAGGACAAGGACAAGCAGCATACGGACAAAAAGGTTGAGGTGGTAAGTTTAAAGAGTGTCGTTTTTTTTTTATTCTTCGTAAATTATTATCGGCGATTCTAAAAAGTGATTTTGTTTTTTCCAGCCCGTCGGCGGCATAAGCATTCAGGACTTTGTGACAAGAGCCAATAAGTTGCGCGAGGCTATTAGCACCCTGGCCAAGTCGCTCAACTCTACGCCTCTTAGCGGCAAGGACTTTGAACTATTTACCGATCAGGACGAGTGTCTGAAGAAGATCAGCAGTGCCCTTGGTATTCTGAAGCCAAGCGTTGAGGAAATGGGCTATTTATGGGAGAATTTATCGTTCAACGAGCAAGCCCGCCATCACAACGATAATCTGAAGAAGGAGTGGACAATAGTGAACCAGTGCTACGTTGAGCGCTACAATCGCTGGGCCAAATGCAATGAGAAGCTTAACGAACTGCGCAACGCCTGCTGGAACTTTGACGACAGTTTGCTCAAGATGGAGGTGACGCTCAAGGAAGTCGCCGCTAATCCGCAAAACAAACTTGCTCGGTCCCGAATGCTCGAGCTCGATCACGAGGTGCCGAGGATGGTGAAGACCATGAACGCTATCGGCGCGACGATCGCTGACGTCACCAGTCGATCGTCGCCCGGTGACGTCAAGGACTGGCAGCACGTTATCGACGACTTGAAGACGAGATGGCAGGCTTTCGTCACCGACTGGAACATTCTGAAGAACAGGTGCGTTAACTCGTGATTAATCGTGTCTTTGCAGATATTTTCGAATCCGTCGCGCGCCGAGCTTACCACCGCGGTTTCGAAGTACGTCAGCGTTGAAGCTGCGACAAAAAGGTTTTACGAGGCCCCTTCCCCGGCATAGCGGAATTCATCTGCCGCGCGTAACGATCGGCTGAGCTTGTCGAAACTCGAATTTCGTAATAGCGACAGCTGGTGCAGCGACGGTTACGTCCTAGCAGTGGGCTCGCTTCGGAAGTGTATCCGCTAAATTTAGCGCGAATAAAAAGAAGCAGCTAGGCCGAGTGGGGAATTCGTCGAAGAGCAGCGAGAGTCTAGCAGAGAGCGCAGATGTCCCGCTCTCTCTCTCTTGGCCGAGTGTGTTTACGAGGCTACACCGTAGTAGCGTGTGACGCTTCGCTCTTCGAGCTCCGCACCCGGAAAATACGACTTCCTCCCAGGGAGCACATCTCCCCGCCGGCCCGTGGAGAGCCCCCGGTCTATTTCAGTTGCACTCCGGCTCGCGTCGATCGCGCGTCCGCAGCACGCGACATGTCTCGCGCGCCCGCGTAACCCTTTGCTAACTTTTTCATCGAAAGCCTCTTCCGCCCTCGGTTCGTTCGCGAGTTTAAGCCTCGAGATTGATCGTTCGATCGCGACACGAAGATTGTCCAAATGTTCGGTCGAGTTAAAAGAAACTTTTTGCGATCCCATCTGCTCAGGCTGGCGACGATGGGCAAGCAGCGTGGAGCCAAGCAGATAATCGACGGCGCGGCTAATCTGGTCTCCCAAGTCAATTCGCTGCTGGTATCCACGGCCAACCCATCCGATGACACGTCGCTGTCCATAAGGCTGTCGATGGTTAAGGTGAGTGACCCACTGGCACGCGCTTGCTGTTTACCTTTTTATATACTCTTTTTACGAGCGCTCGATTATTCGATCGCGTGCTACAAACAACCCACTAACGAGATATTTGCTTTAGCTTCTCGGAACATGCTAATTCATGCTTTTTAATGCCGAATACACATCCAAAAGCTCGCGGCTGCCGAGCGAACGAGAGTTTCAAAAGCAGCCAATTCGGTCTCGAATCCACGCACACCTCTCGAGTCCCAAATACGATCAGAAGACGCATTGACTAGCATACATCTGTCACGAAAATAGATCGATCTTTAGCGCAGCCCCAAGTATACACAACTAGTTCGCCCTGATTCCGGCCCAACGGCGAGTTCAAAGGCAGCAGCGTAAACTTGTGTGTTTCGACGAAAGCACGCAGCCCGGCGCCTCATGCCGCGGCAAACTCGGTAATTCCTAGCAACGTGATTACACGAGTAGAGTTGGCGCCTTCTACACAAGTCGGTCGCGCGTTTTGTTTTGGACAGCCATAAAAGTGCGAGAGAGAGAAGAGAGAGTGGGAGAGAGAGAGAGAGAGAGAGAGAGAGAGAGAGCCCAACGTCGGCTGCTCGAAATAGAAGATTATCCGTCGCACGGCGGGCCGATGATAGCGGGGCCGCAGGGCAAATTTAGCCAGCGGACTCTCTTGGCGCTGTAGCTCTGAATGGGCGTCCCCTGCTCGATCGATGAACTCTCTCTCTCACTCTCTTTCGGGTTACTTTTATTTTCGTTTTATTCCCCCCTACCCCCTCACGGTAGTGGAGCGTGGAGGGATCAACCTTGGGCCCGTGAACGAGGAGAAGCGTTGGTGTGTGTAGGTGAGAGCCGGCTTCGTTCGTTCGATCATTATCGCTCGAGCGCGCGTTTTGTGGCGGCTGCTCTTAATTAGGTTTTCGAGGATCGAATTGGCTGTTTCTACAGGCTTTAATCGTAGTAATAGTACCGGTAATGCTACTGCTGCTACTGCTTCAACCGGTGAAAATGATCGCTCGATAAAGGGGGCTTAAATTTAATTGAATTTTTTAAAGGCCAGGGAACAGGAGCTCGCCGATCAAATAAAGGAGATGCAGCACCTCAAGAGCCAACAGCATCCCGACGCCCCCGAGGACGAGTGCAATAAACTAATCGCTAATTTGGAAAAGGTACATACACGGTAGAATGCATAGACACTTGGAACTAGTTGCTTTTTTTTGTTATATTTGATAAAAACACAAAACTCTTTTACAATGAATAAACGTCCAATCGATCGGTGCGTTAAACAGCAAGTTTGCCAGGATGTAAAAAGTATCTCACGGCTCTCACGTTTCACAGGTGCACGGAGGCATCACGGCGCACAGGGAGTACGTCGAGAGCAAACTCGCGTCGCTCAAGAAGTACGTGCAGAGCCTGGACGCGGTGATGGCCTGGGTCGCAGAGACACGCGCCAGGCTGAACGCCGCTCGCGAACAGCCCCAGCACGAGCGCACCGCTGCTGTTGAGAACATAATGGTACGGCTATGGATATTGTTTCTTTTCTACAACGATCTCCCACACCAGGATAGCGTGTTTAATCTTTTTTATTGTTTTTCTTTTGCCATTGAGTTTTGAACGTGGCGTCGTTAAATTTGTATTTGAATTTGAAGATTTATACAGCTAGGGGAATTGATGCTCGTGGCTGCTGTAATGGAATTGTTTGAATGTATTATTACAGGCGAGCGTCGAGGATCGACAAATGGAAGTGAAAGACGTATTGGAGAATTATACGAACCTGGAAAAGGAATGCGAAGCTGCGAAACAGACGGTCTCCATTGAGCTTCAAGTGCGTGCTTTTTATTGTTTTTTAATCGATTTCCATTTTTTCCTTTACCTTTTCAAGATTTATACATATTCCTTGCTCTTTTTTTTCAATTGACCATGCGATTGAAAAGGTTTATTTCTAAATAATTGTTAATTTTTATGTATTTAAATGTGACTTACTTTTTTTATTATTATTGTATTTTTAATGCTTGAACGTTACAACAGGAGAAATTGAAGAGATTGAGAGATGACTGGAACCTTCTGAAAAATCGCAGTGACTTGGAACGAGAGGTGTCATCGTCAATAAGTCAAGTTCAACAAAGGGGTAAGTCTTCAATAAGAACGATTATATTTTTCTCATATTTTGACAATTTCAATTGTTTGCCTGTTACACAGAGCAAAGTATCATCTTATTTATTAAGGTAAATTTAGCGTTAGGCTTGGATAATTTATAAGTCACCCCAAAAAAATCATATAATATGACGATGAAATATAACAGTGCGTACATAAAGTAAATCCGGGCTATGTAGTCGGGAAAGTCTTCGAAATAATCTTGCTTTTTGTCCATTGTAGAATTTTGGTTACCTGTTAAATTTAAAGATAAATTTTAAACTTTTAAATGTTATGCGAGGGACTGATAACGTAACTTTTTTTTATTATTACCAAATGTTGTTTTTTTTTTATGCGAAAGGTTAGTTCATTGTGTTGTTCCGAATTTATTTTCGTTTTTGCGAAAGAGGTTAGATCATTTTAAATATACAAACAGTAAACGAACGTTTCCTTTGTTCTTCAAGCAATATAAACAACACACGATTCTCTCTTTATCTCGAACTTTGAACATTTTTTTCTTAAATTATACCACTCGCATTAATTTATCCCCGACACTTTGCAAACATTTCTCTCGCAACGCGCGTAAATCACGACTTATTTTTCCTTTTCCCTCCTCCAAAATCAGCAGATAAATTACCTACCCTCTCGACATTCCGAGCAAATTTCGCTGAATCACTCTACCTTAGCAACGCGCGAAAACCCGATCCCTTGCAAGTCTCCCCCTTAAAAAAAAAGTAGTGTCTCGCAGTATCAGAAACCCGGAAAAAAGAGCGCCCAGCTTTGGGAAGTATCTAAAAGAACGCGGAGAAGGTGTAATCGCGAGGCTGCAGTCGGTTGTTAGATTGAAAAATCAGATTCGTCGACACAGTAGGGGGAGTGGGTAGAGAGAGAGGCGAGGGTGCAAGGTAGAAAAGCGATAAGTCAGGAGAGTGGCGTGGAGTAGAAGCTGGGCCTTAATCGAAGAAGCTCGCTCGGAGGCGTCGGCGCCCCCAGGCGGCTCAGTCGCGCGAAGCCTGCCTCTGGCAGGTTGCAGCCACTTCCCAAATTTATCGGACTCCCTCTCTCTTCCTCTCGGCCCTCCGTTCTTCCCTCCTCGGCCCATTAAATTCTCTCTCCAACGCCGGGCTCTACGCTGGCGCTTTTTGTCCCTCCCTGCCTGCCC
The DNA here is from genome assembly GCA_030522585.1 of Anagyrus pseudococci. NCBI lineage: Eukaryota > Metazoa > Arthropoda > Insecta > Hymenoptera > Encyrtidae > Anagyrus > Anagyrus pseudococci. The sequence continues at coordinate 82,565 of JAPYYQ010000217.1, forward strand.
CTCTCCCGTACCACCCTCCCAACGGCGTCTGCTTTGTGCGAATTCCGAGCGCGCGCTCGATATTTTCCGGCGCCCGCACCTTTTTACCACCGCCGACGCGCTTATAGACATATATACGTGCGCGCTGCCTTTGCCGTGTGCCGGGGCTTATTTAATTTTTGCCGAGAAAAAGAGAGGCTTGCGCGCGCGTCCTTTGCGAGTCAAGTGAATTCGCGCAAGGATGTCGTTCGAAAATCGCCTTTTGGGTTGAGATTTTTTTTTTATTTACTGTAGGCATTGCTTTGTAGCGCCGAATGAGATTGCGACTTTGACGCTGATTATTTTGGCCTCTTTTCTTCTCCTCGAGAGGATATTTTTTAAAGATTGGATGTTTCGGTTTACTCAGCCCGTGCGTTTCCGTTTTTCTTACGTAGACGCGTGGATATTTTTTCGCGCAATCTACCGTCTACATCTGCCTGCTTTGCATTAGGCTACATTTCCATTTTCTCTTATCGCTCTTTGTTTGCTATTTTTCGTTGGATCTACTTTATTTAAATATTCAAAAATCGATCTCATTTTTCCAACTGATTATCGAATAGTAAACATCTTATTCAGCCTCTATTCTCGTATCATCTAGATTCCTATAATCAAAGATCTATAACTTACAAAACTAATACACAGAGTTTATCAAGAAAACCTTGTCGATTACACACATCCCTCCAAAAATGCTCGTATCAAACATCTTTTCTCAGCCGCGTCCTCCTTATTTTTTTTTCCTTTGACGCACACCGTCGCTCCTCGGATTGGCTCGTGCCACACTATACTCTCCGTTCCCTCTCGTGCGCGTTTGGCGCAGATAGAAAATCTAAAGCTCCGCTAAAGAAAGTGTCCCGGTGATCAATATAAACCCCCTCGTGCCCTCCTCTCGTTTCTACATTATAGGAAAGAAAATTCTTATTTTCCCTTTAATATCGCGTTATCTTTACGGCGCTAGAGAAAGGAGAGACGAGACTTGTTCAGCTAGCGGACGATTTCTTCTTTTTTCTCTCCACCGAATTCTCCTCGCCCAAACTTTCTCGGTATTCTTTTAGTTTCTTTTTTTTTCGTCTCAACGCTTTCGCGTTTCTTCCTGGAGTATACTATAAGTAAAGAGCCGCGGAATAGATTTTCATGATCTCAACTATGCGAACTAAATTAATATAAGAAGCCGCACGCGCGCGGAGGCCGGGGCTATTTTCTCTCGGCGCCAATAAAAATACCAAGGAGCCCCTCCCCCCCCCCGCCGCTAACGCCGGGCGCTCCGACAATTTTCCGCATACTTGAACTTCGGCAAGAAGCTCTCGGTTTTAACGAGCCTCCCCTTACCTTCTTCTGACCCCCCGCCCCCCTGCACGCGAACAGCTCGGAAATTCCAGGCGGCGCGATAATTTGACTAAAAAAAATATGCACTCCCCACCCACCCCCCTCCCCGTAGTCCGATATCATTTTTCCCCTCCTACTCTCTTGCCGACCCTCTACCCGCTCGTGTTTCTCCGGCCTCTCATTATTTCCCGAACTGTCTTACCGAGGAGGGCGGGCTAGGAGGTATCAGTAGAGGGGCGGGGGAGAAAAAAGATAAAGCTAGGGCGAAAAATATGAAGAGTCGCTTGGTAGAGGGGAGCGAGCAGGGGATAAAGCTCGTCTCTCTCTCTCTACCATACTACTTTCTCCCCTCCCCCATTGTGGAGCGCGCTGCATCTTCCCTTATCTTTCCTGCAGCACTTTGCTCGCTCCCGCACACTTGACGAGAGAGAGAGGGAGAGGAAGAGCGGATAGGGCTCGGTTTCACGCCAACGACTCCGTGTGTTGGGATGAAGTGTGTACCGGTGGTAGGGTGGGTGGGGGGACGAGACGAGCATACAACGCGAGGAATACGTCAAGTGGCCGTCGCTTCTGCTGTGTGTTGCTGTTTGCTTTAGCCCGGCAAATATTTGTGGACGATCGTTATGTGCGCGTATAGGCACCTCTCGCTTTTCGCCGGGTCTCCGGGAATTCTCCATTATTGCTCCATTATGCCCAGCAATTAGACGACGATTATTTATTCCTTTTTTTTTTGGTTGACTTATAAAACGCTGTTTAAAATCAGAATACGCTTACGCCGCTGCGTTAGATCTGCGAATTAAAAATCGCCCGCTCGTATCCTCGGCGATCTTATCAGTCGGAGAAACAACAGACACCATCATCCTCACCCTCCCGGGTGCGCATACAAATCAATTTGACCGCGTGCAAAAGCAAACTTGGACGTAGGGAGAGCTAAGTCTCGTGCCAGCAGCAGCAGCAGCATGCAGCGACTGGAGAGCGAGGTTCACCAGCAACTGGTGCCTCCAGCTGCGTGGGCGGCGCCGGCTGTTTTGCCCCGGCGGCGCGCGGTCTGCCTCGCTCCATACTCTATCCCCCTCGCTACTCCTCGGGGATGACATTGACCGCGGAGCTTCCCACTCTGTTTCTCTCTCCCCTTTTCCTCTCTGTTTCTCCTCTGCTTTCTCTCTCTCGCTCCTGCTCTCTGGCCGTACGTTTTCGCCGGGGTTGACAGCCCTGACACGCCTGCGCGAACTCGTTCCGCCCCCCTACCTCTCGTCCTTCCTTCGTCCTCTCTGTCCTCATCCAACCGCTTTCTCTCTTGTTTCTCTTTTTTTAGAATTTTTTCCTTTATTTTATTCCTCCTTTTTGTTTTATTACGATTTTGCTTTTCTTTTACCGCTGTGCTAAAAAGAACGTCGGCGCTTTTAGCGGTGAATTTTTGGGAGACTGACGAGAGGCTGACGGGGAGGAGAGAGGACAGGTGGCTTTTACTCGCTGGTTTCAGGTCGCCGGAAAAATTGTCTCGTTTGCGGAAGGATCGACTTTTATTTAGTCGAGGGAAAAGCCCCTGGGTTATTTCAATTACGCTAAGTAAAACGTATGGTCCTCGCTGGCGCGCGCGTGTGTATGGAGGAAAAGTTATTCGATCGAATATGCCTTTCAATTTTTTTTTCTCGATTATTACAGGCTCTTACAATATAGCGGAGTTGCGATATTTCGATCGTAAATGGAGAAAATGTGTTTTGTTTCGTTACTTCATAAATACGCGAATAACCACGTGTGGCCCCGGCAGCTTTCTCTCTCTCGCATAAATATCCAGAGTGGGGCCCTCGGTAATAATAAATAAGACGATGTTACTGTAATTTCGAGAGATTAATTCGAAGCACCCTTACCAGCCCACCTTCTACACTCGAAGGATCTTATCTTACTGAGCCACTCATTCATATTTCAGAGTTATGACTCCCCTACAATATTCGACCTTGAGAATAAAAAAAAGGAAAAAAAAACTATTAATACCTAGCCATATAACGTAAATGTAGGTTTCAATTCGGTCGCTCTCCGCCTATATGCCATACTTCAAGCAACGCGTCAATCAATATTCAAGACGTCCCACTTTTTTCGTTTACCATCCACTATAGTAAAAGTCAACCGCCGCTTGTCAAGCGAAAACAAAAAAAAAACAAACGAAATCTATCCGGTTTGGGCTTCGTAAGCTACACATGTATGTATCCACCGCGGCGGTCCAAATTAATGTACTCCCCCTTTCTTGCCAGGGCCAAGCCCTTGATCAGCCCAAGGACCAGCCGTCTGGCAAACTTTCGTATACATCAGCCCCCGCATTCCAAACCATCTCGCACGTGTGCAGGAGGATTCAACTCCGGTCCGACGCTCCGGGACAATCGCGTCTCTACATCCAAGCGCGTCAGGCCGACCTCTTAGTAAAGGCGTCCACGCGCGCGCAGCCCAATTACCACCGCGGCTGGTCTTCGAAAACCCACACAAACACAAAGAGATAGAGAGGGGGTGGTAAGGCCGGTGGGGTGAGCAGGGCAAGCAAGCGAGGGAAGTATGTCGCGCCCCCCGTCCCTCTTATCCGGCGCCCCAGGGTCCCCCCTATATTCGCCGGGGCCCCCGTCTCCTGCCCCGCACGACACAGTATTTTCCCATGGCCCTCGAGCCGTCGCCCCAGCAGACTCCATACCAGCCTCGCTGGTTCTGCCAGTGCCGGTGCTGCTGCTGCTACTGCCACAGCCGCCGCCGCCGGTACAAATCTCTCTTTCCCCCGTGCTCCCTCGGGAGCTCTCGGGCCGCTCCGTCGGCGCTACCCCTGCGGGTATATACATCGCGACGCGCGCTCTTTCTTCCGCGCACGGCTCTAGCCCCCCACCCCCTTCCCCTGCTCGCACGCGCGCGCTGTGCCGGAGGAAGAACCAGAGTGCGAGAGAGAGAGAGAGAAAGAGAACAGGTCGCGTAGGCGCAGGGTTGCGCCGCGAGGTTGAACCAGCCGAGCCGGCAGTAGAGCCCTGGCTGGGCGCGAGGCCTGTTGCCCCGAGCCCGTGCCTGTGTGGCTCTCCGCGCGCACCCCCGGCTTTTAGCGCTGCTTCAACAGGCCGTTTCGCGCGCGTTAACGTGTTATCGCGAACGAGTGTGATTATAAATATCGTTGATGCTTGTGATTGTTGGTTTTTTTTTTTGGTGGATGTGTGCGCGAGGGGGCCGCCGGCTTACATGAAATAAATAGTGGCGACACACGTGCGTCTCGGGGGCCGTGCACGGGAGGCAGCGGGCCCCGGGC